>JALPQI010017783.1:0-23289 GCA_025490895.1 Thaumatotibia leucotreta
TAAAAAATATAGTAACATCATATCATAAGTTCAATTAGTATGTATAACGATAGATGTGTAGTGTGTATAAGCAAACTGTCCGTTCATCGCGCAATGGATGGCTAGGTTTTATTAAATAAAGTTTCAATACAGCTAACAAAATGATTTGTGATATAATATGCACATTATTACAAGAATAATCCTTCAGTTCAATTATCTGATTATGTATAGGCACCTATATCATTGCAACGACCTTCGTGGCGCTAGTAGGTACGGCTTCTGGCTTCCATCCAACGGTAAGGGACCGTAGTTATTTGAAATATTATTTATACACAACGAATTATTAGTTTAAGCATGCCACAATCATTTTAAAATAAGGGTTTTTACGCTGAAATCTAATGATATGTGGTATGTTGTCTATTAATATAATAAGTAATTGTGAACAATGAGTTCAAAATTCTACCGCCCGTGGCACACACAACGTTCTTCACTAACAAAAAAATACAAAAAACATTTTCACAAAACGTAAAAATGTTGTATTTAAATCGTAGCTAAAAAGTTAGTGAAACCTGACCATGTGATTGATAAAACACCAGATACTGCGCTGGCTGGTCCTACGATTAGTTAGAAGATCTTTTTTAATACATAATTTTGTGGCGTAATTTTGTATGAAAATCCATTACTGGTGGTAATAATGGGGCCCTAATCAACCCTAGGCCATGGCGCAGTGTTTCATGAAAACATTATTTTATTTATTTATTTCCTTTCGCAATCGTGATGAAAAACATGTGTGATGAGCCGAAGGAGAGTATTTAATAGTTCGTAATGATACACAATCACAATAAACGAAGTACTATCAACACCCCCAACATGACTAACCCCAGGTTTGTCCCTTTCGGTCTTATAACGATACTTACTTATCGGCTTGCTAAGTTAGGAGATGTGAATGAGGGGGGTTAGTCAACCAGATCGGAATCATACCTGAATCCCCTCTCGTGGTTCCTGTCAGGCGCACAGAAGGAGACTTTTTCGATGGTCTGGTCTACCATCAGGCCCTTGGTCTCCTCGTCGACCACTCGCAGCCCGTCGCCGCTCACGTGCAGCACCGCCCGCACGGGTCGTCGTCGCGAGTTCTGGAATAACAGATGGGCGATTATTTCTTTCTCGCCGTGTGGTGACGGCAGTAAGAATACATTTGTTACCAGTTACCACTCCAACTCTTTCCGCGGGATTCGTAAGAGTCGACTAAGGGATTGAAGTGTCGACTATTGTTTAAAAGAAGATTAATGATGGACAGCAGCGTCATCATACGCCTACCCGCTTGCCCAGCGTGGCGATTATGGGCATTTACCTACTAATGCGTCAATACGTTACTGCGACGAGAGGCCTACGTTCTACAGTGGACTGAGATAGGCCCATTGTCCTACATAAGACTAGTACTTATTAAAAAAGAAAAAAAACTATTTAATTTATAAAGGGACTTGCATTTGCTTTGACAGATAACGCTTGCGGACAAACTAAAATCAACTTTATTTCCTGGCTAGTAAGTAAAATTGAAGTGACAAATTTTGGTTATTTTTATTTCTCTTGTATGTATTCTATGTATGTGCCTTAGGAGGATAAATATAACAGCAATTATTTAATTTGATGTAGACATTAACTGTAAACTTCCACGATAAAGTTAAAAACGGTATAATTATCAAGTAGTAGAGCCAATAACTAGTAGACTTCAGGCTAAATTCATCAACACAATTAACACGTTCGACACCGGTGACACAGCGTCCATGATCAAAAAGTTCTTGTACTCCTATGCCACTGGCATTGAAATACGAAGATTTTTGACACAAATGTTGAGTCGCCGGCATAGGAGTACAATATTTACGGTCACATATCCGTGTCACTAGCGTAGGAGTTCTTTAGGATAATTTCGATCAGCATAATATTAGCACTTAACATAGGGCGAACGTGTTAACAACCCTTCCTTTTTTCGCTAGAAATGTATCTTTACGATGCATAAACAAACAAGATTAATAATCGTGAACAATGAGATGGATATACTTTAGAAAAAGTTAAAAATAACAAAATTATATTTAAGTGGTGGTTGAATGGCACAATAGTTTTCATGACATGGTTTCGAGGCTATTATGACTAAACGTATTGTGGCACGCAATTTGATATTATCCCACTTGATTCATCATCCTTTGACCCGCTGAACAGACGCCAGCCGTAATTGGCAAGTGGCCAACTCGACAATTACGCGTATGCGTTGAAACGGGATTCGCTTTTGTGTGTCAATGTGTTCACGGCGTTCCGACAATTGGATTGCATAACATGACTTTGACCTATAAAGTTCCAAGTATTCTTCAAGGACGGAGTGATTTACTACAGTTTTCTTGAATGTTCGACGCGTTGACGTTGAAAAAACTTGACGGTAGGTAATATGCTTGCGTTTTCAACGTTTCCGAAGACCTGGCTTCTTAAATGAATACCTAACTTTAGCTGATTTAGCAACGTAGCAAGACCACCTTGTCGTTCTACCCACAGACGTCATTAGTGTCAATATCTGATCAGTCTGAGTACACTAACTTACCCGTAACACCTTAATGGCTTCCTCGCAGACCTGCATCCCCCGGGACTCGAAGACCTCGACGCAGCCCAGGTATTTGACGGGGAAGGTGCAAGTGCCGGCCCGCACGGCGGCCTCGTCGGCGTGCCATTGGTGCGGGCGCGCCGACTCGGGCGGCGAGCCCTTGCGCCGCCGGAAGGACTCGCGGAAAGAGCGGCGCAGGCGCTCCATGCCGGCGCGGGGAGGCGAGAGGGCGCCGCCGGCGCGCGCCCGCCGCAAAGAACTGCGCACCGACGATTTCTGCAAATTCATTATAATTATTATAATTATGTGCTCATGGAATCCAATATTTGAATGGACCAAATTGAAATCGCAATTCAGTATTGGACAATATCTCTACGAAATTTCATCTTCTTATTTTATTTTAATATTCATGGTACAACTGTGCAAGTCTGTATTTTTCTACATAACACAATATTTTACAAAAGAAACGTCACCAATGTCATCACTGCGCTAACTCAGTCTTTAAAAGACTTCAACGCGTTGGGGCATGCATTTCGTTGGGTCTTAGATTAAATACGAGATATAATTAGTTTTTTTGTTTAGGTTAATTTCTAGGAAAAGTATGTGTGCATACATCACACAATACTATTTCTAGTTATTTCGGAGGGATATAGTGATTTCTTAGATCATTCGGCAAGCTTAGTGACCTAAACATTGTAATCGATTTGTGAATAAAATATTTTAAAAATAAAAATTAAACCGCCTTCAAAAATACGCTTGAACTAAAAAGTGCAAAATAATTTTGGTTCCTACCACTTAGGATTTCCTACCCAAACCTTTAAACCTTTTACCCTATTCATTGAAATAAAATATGATTCCTAGGTACCCCACTGATCTCAGTGAAGTCGGTGCCAAGACAAATACGTCCACAGGCTACATCACACTCATATTTTAGGGTTAGTTATTATTTTAGGGTTAAGAAATACCCTTCAAAATATTATGAATTAAATCAAAATATTATTAATATTATGAAGTGTATACGTAATATTATTTAGTTGTTGTTGTTCTGTGTCTTGGCACCGACTTCACTGAGATCAGTGGGGTACCTAGGAATCATATTTTATTTCAATGAATAGGGTAAAAGGTTTAAAGGTTTGGGTAGGAAATCCTAAGTGGTAGGAACCAAAATTATTTTGCACTTTTTAGTTCAAGCGTATTTTTGAAGGCGGTTTAATTTTTATTTTTAAAATATTTTATTTTTTGCTTTTTAGTATAGTATAAATATAAAATAGGTTCAGTAACAGTACATTGTGCATCTAGGGAGGTAAGTACGGTATTACCAACGAGAGTGTTAGAAGCCCGACCCCGTAGGCGGGGGCTTTTAATGACTTGAGTTAGTATTCCGCTTGAGAGAAATTATCCTCCAACTCCTAATCGTCCAGGAGTTGTACCTTCCATCATCAGCTCACCAACATGAGCCTATGACCACCTAAAGGCAAATACTCGAATAGCTTTAAAAAAACATAAAATATCTTGTATTTAAAGAATTATTGCCCAACTCCTAATCGCTAAGGAGTTGTACCTTCCATCATCAGCTCACCAACATGAGCCTATGACCACCTAACGGCAAATACTCGAATAGCTTTAAAAAAACATGAAATATGTTGTATTTAAAGAATTATTGCCCAACTCCTAATCGCTAAGGAGTTGTACCTTCCATCATCAGCTCACCAACATGAGCCTATGACCACCTAAAGGCAAATACTGGAATAGCTTCCAAAAAACATGAAACGTGTTATATTTAAAGAATTATTGCCCAACTCCTAATCTCTAAGGAGTTGTACCTTCCATCATCAGCTCAGCGACTTAAGACGTTCATCACTAGACGCAAATACTTGATTGGCTTTCGAAAATAAATGAAAAATATCATGTGTGCCTACAACATTTGAAGAGTTCCCTCGATTTCTCCAGGATCCCATCATCAGATCTGGACCCAACGACAATGGGACCAACTAGAAAGTATACCCTTTCAAACAAAAAAAGAATTTTCCAAATCGGTCCACGCGTCTTCGAGCAATCGGGGAACATACATAAAAAAAAAAAGATTTCGTCGAATTGTAAACCTCCTCCTTTTTGAAGTCGGTTAAAAAGATCACAAATGGAAATATTTTATAACATGTATGCAATGTATGTACTGTGAATAAGCTTGCGTTAGATTATTTCAAGACCTTTATTGTATACATAGATCGATTGTTTAAAGTACTGTGTCAATCGTATTTTATTTATCTAGCCGAGGACTTACTTAGTAAAATACCTAGGTAGGCTATTTAACTTAAAAAGCCGATAAGTATTGTAACGAATAGATAAAACTATTGGTAGAGTCGTCCGTTTCTAGTACTTTTTATCATAACAATAATTTGATAGTACTTTTTATCATAACATGAATTTGCTTTAGTTTTAATTTTAATTTTTGAGACAGGTTGTTTCGATAAATCTATTCTTATTTTTTGATTGTCAGGCAAAAGGTGTGGTAATATTAGAACACATTGTAATCAAAAAATATTTTTTTCTACTCCTGACCTTTTTTTTTCTAGTTACATAGCTACGCACACTATTGTAAAGATATACATAATTACATCTGTCAAAAGTCTATAGTCTATTTCTCAAAAACGCACTCTCAGCCAGTATCGTAATGTCGCAGCGTTGTTCGGAAAGAGAAGGCACGCGAGATATATGGGCGGCTCTCGCTGCCAGACGTCGTCACTTTCCAAACAGACTCAAAAACGTACTGCGATCGGCCACAGACTGCCACATCACACCCATGATGGACGCCATATTGGATTTGTTTCCAACTTCGAGTTTTTACACTGCTACCAACATTAGTACGAAATTATTTATTACAATAATTAAAATTATTAACTAAATATTTAGAAAATAGAATGAAAATTAGTTTTTTCAATTATTTTAATTTGATACATTATATTTTTGTACCAAAAACTAATTTCATATTATGTAAAAGTATTTTTATCACAGGCAAGTAAGCACGATTTTAAAAGCAAAGTTATCCATAGACAATGACAGCTGCATTAAAAAAAACCTTCCCGCTTTCCGCTAGTAGTTGAAAGTCCTGCCGCGAACTTCGAAATTGGGTTTCGATCATTTGTCTCTGTCACTTGAACAAAATTATTATTAGAGTAACGGAGACGGATGCTCGACTTTTGCGAATTTCGAAGTTCGTGGACGGCCCCCAGTTGAGTATAGGGCTCGGTTTGATTTGAGTCGATTTGCATTAAAGTTTGCGCAGTGCCTAAAATCTATCTAAAATATGAGTTTTTCATCAAATCATCATTAATTTCTAATGTTCTGCCTGCTCTTCTTGGGAATGCAGGTAGGGATGAGCTATCAATGTTATATTAATTATACAAACTATGACTTATTGGTGACAACTGGAATACGTGTGTGGCGCTCAGTAATATAGGATATTTTATGAGTTCTGTGTATGCTATGCCTCTTAGTCGTAGAAAAAGTATAGTATGCAACGTTGTATTACTAGTTCAAAAAATGCTCGCGACGTCTTAAATTGCGATACTCGCCCTTCGGGCGCGTATCGCAACTCACGCCGCTCGCACTTTTTGACCCTTATAATACCACTATTGCATAAAATACTATTATTAACGACTTACGTCGAAAAAAATATTTCGAAAAAATGGTTGATTATAATGATTATCTATCTCTGAAACCAAGCCCAATCCAGGAAATTTTATATATCACATTAGAGACTCGAAATATGGTCAGGAATTCAGAATTAAAATCTTTCGCAATGCTCGCGAGCACCGTGTATTATTATGGTTGTAGCTTATTTAATAGGTCCTATACATACTGTAAACTGGATGTCGTTGTTTCAGAATACTTAATACTGAAATACGAATTAATTACTGAATATTCCACGAGCATAGATACTCAGAGATAAGTGACACGCGCGTTTATTGCGGTGTAATTAATGTTATCAATTCCTTTTCACTGTGGCCTACAATTTTCAGGCCAACCGATAAGATAGAAAATTGTTTCACGAGACTACCCATTTTAGTTATTTGTGTATAATTATTCAAGTTCATTTATAATTATACAATAGCTTGAGACTAAGATAAGATTAGGTATAAGCTAGATACAATAAAAATGGCCAGGTCACATAACATTGCCATTGACAAACAAGCTTAAAACACAATGTTACAATCTCCTCAATTTATTAACTTAATAAAGTTAATATCTACAGAAGTATTGCATTGCTTCGTAGTCGTATTTAAGCGAGAATATGTAAAATAGGGATTAGTTTCGGAACAAGTAAAGTACCGATGGCAGGGGAGGTGTGCTCACGCACACATACATAACAGGAGGTAAATCCTTGCTTCTCCAACTATCAGCATAAATATCGGGTCACAAATTTGCACAAAATAGATTATATGATAAGGTTCTATGCATTTTCAAGGATAATCCGTCATTACAATGTTACCTATTCAAAGAAACTTCCCATCATAGTGCTCTACAAAATGTATCGTCCTTTTAAGGTGCGGTTAAACTGAAAGAGCATTCGCTGTTCTAACCTCCCACTCTACGAAATTCGATCGGTACACAAAACGTGATTGGTTGATTTCTTAGAACGGGCGCTAGAACAGCGAATGCTCTTTTGGTTTAAACTCACCTTTACAGCCTAGCTCAGTCAGTAGTGACCCAGCCTGCGAGGCCCCGGATTCGAGACCCGGCGGTGGCTCCTGAGGGCATCTCTTTTAAGAACGCTTATTTCCCTTTATAACCCGTGGAATATTAATGAATGATATGTAATAAATTAATATTTTCTCTCGCGTAAACGTGGCCTGAACTAATATAAATATTTAACAGATTGTAAAGTATCTACGGCAGAATAAAAGTAAGTCACGTCACGTCAGCGGCTGTACAGTCACCACACGGGATTGTTGAGCCACTTGTCACTGTTCGCAACTTGGTCGAATAATACTAATCGGGTTCCGAACTCTTATGAGGCTGGTATCACGACTTCAGCCGAACTCTGCTGACCAATGGGGCGGGCGTTGCTACGGTTAGCCAATGACCGCTCGCGTATTCTTCAGAAGGTGACATTACCATGGTTACGTAATAACAAAATTGTTTAACCAATGATTGATCGCTATTTTTCCGGAAGCTGACGTTACTTTAGTTACGATATAATTATAACATCCGCTTTAGTCCTGGAGACGTCAATCTAACTTCAGAGCCCTGATGGTAATTTCGTTCACTTTCCTTTTAACGGCTGTCACTGACAGGTATTTTTTCAAAGTTAGAATTTCAGTCAGAAACTTTCAATTTTCTACTAAACATTTTTATGGCTAATTGACAGATTATAGGATTATAGGTAGATTGTCAAAGGTTACCTACCATATTTCTACAAAGGTTACATTACATAAGTTTTCAACTAGCGTCAACTGAGCTGTAACGAATGATAATAAAGACAGCAATAGCATTTGTCTGTGTCAATTAAAAAAATAATTTAAAATTGCTCGATAACATGCCCATTTATATAAATATCTTGAATGGAAAAATACCTCGCCTATTAATGTCAGATAGGTCATGGCAACCGATTTGACGCAAAGACGAAAAAATTACTCAACGTTTTTAGACAAATCTATGAAGAACTGTCGTTATCCAGTTTCCTCTAGGAACAACGACATCTAACGTCTAATAATGGCCGATGACTGATCCTTAATTCTCGTAGACGAAGAAATTTTTATTATTTCAACTAGTTTTGACATACTGAAATTTTGACGCAACAAAGATTCGTATTTGACTGACATATCATCGGGGAACATCGGTCATGTCGCGATTGTGCCTACTAACGAAAAATACCGAACCCATAATATTACACTACCAAATTGCATCCATTGCTAAGTGGCTCAACATTCCCATGTGGTGACTGTACCGCGAACGTCGAAAATCCAAATTTCGAGGAATTCTCTCTGTCACACTAATGACCCCTTCTTTCGAGTGAATTTACGAATTTCGAAGTTCGCGGTAGTAGGCCTGTTTAGAGGATTAGATCGTAGTTGCGATTTCACAGATGGCGGGCCTAAAGTGGGCAATCAAACACAATAAAACTCCAATGACCGCGTGGCGTACCATGGGAACTAATATTTTGGTCAAGGGTGCGCGACATGCGTTGTTTAAATTTCGCCCTTATTAGTACCTCAGTTAAGTACACCGCTCGTTTAACACTTTCGCAGCAAGTACTAGACTGATTACCCACTTCACACACATGTGTCACATCAATTCAGAAACTATACCTACTAACTCCTCTACTAGTGTGCTCTAAAATGATTTCGGAATTTCAGTTAAACGCATTAAGTATTTAATTCTATATGATGTTTCAGTTTTAAACTTACTCAATTTTTTTATTAAAGATTCAATAAGTTTTTGATAAAAATATAAATGGTGAACAGATGGGCGGTTATAAAAAAATTACAACACAATTAGCGCGAGTTGATAAGAATCGTTACATGGCGCATTGGATTGACAATTGCGAATTTTTAGGGTTTCGTAGTTAGCTTGCGTTTCACCGTGTCTGTCAGCTCAGTGATCATTATATTGAAAATCTGAAATCGGCATGAATGTTTACCTATATAAATCCCGCCGACGAAACAGTAAAATAAAAAAAAACTGTAGGGTACCTTCTGTAGGTACTCGATTTCAAGTATGAATGTTCGCTCAAGCCGTTTTTGAAATATGTATTGCAAACATCACTAATTTCATTATTTCTATTAGTTTAAAAACTGTAAGTCGTTTTTTTAAATTGTACCTAGTATTTTAATAGTTCATGAAACTTGCATATACCCGAGAAAATCGACCCGTGTTCACTAAGCTGGAGTGGCTGAGTGGTTTAGGCATCAGCCGCGAAAGCTGAGGACGTGGGTTCAGACCCCACCTCCGGCGTTAGTAAACTCGATATTTTTTCTTTGGTATATCGTCGGGGATAGTGCAATACCGCGTAACTAACAAATTCAATTAGGTTCAGTTTGAGTGTCAACTGTTTGATATTTGAACTCCACCTGCTTTGGTACTTATGCGGTATGGTACTATCCCCGATGATATCTAATATTTCAATTGATAGGGATTATTAGTGTCGATGGAAAAGGGAACTCTCACCCCTGTCACCAGTGTGCTTACCATGAGCTGCCGCATTGAGTTCAACGATTGACTTTTTATCCCTCTCGATGGCACCAATACGCGAGTTAGAGCGGGATGGATAGGACATAAGACATAAGTCCACGTTAAACACAAGGCCGCCGCTCATAGTAGATACACAGGTAAGTATCGGTTATTTACACCCTTATTGACACCCTTGCCTTGTCGGCATGAGCTTTATAAAGTAGTGGTCCATCCATGTCATGTCACGGGGACAAATTCACGTAATCTTACTACAAATTTCTAAATGACGTCATGTCAGAGCTATCAGAACATTCAGAACTATCAGACTAGATTGCCTAGCCAAAAAAATGATGGCATACCATTTCCTGGCTGGAAACAAAAGAATTGACTGTAACTAACTGTTAGCAAGAAATGCCCGGAAATTACTTTTCTTGTTTGTGTGTTTCGTACTTTGTCAATAAGATTGAGTTAATTTGGCTTAATACAAGTTCTTTAGTAAACTGTTGTATTATTAGGTAAAGTACCTACCGTAATTGTCTTACTTAATATATATATTTTATGCGACAACAAGTAGGTACGGTCAGCATCAAAAGTATCTGCGCATATGGAGGGATCAATAGCTCATTCCATTGCAATGACGACATTAAACTTTTTCACTCGGCGTTTGCTGACGGTATTAAGGTAAGGTGGGGAAAGATGAAACGGTTTTTTTAATGGGGTAAGACAAAAAGTCGTCCTTCTGGCAGTTCTGGCGCAGCGTCTGCTGGTAGCATTTTGTCTTACCCCGTTAAAAAAACCGTTTCATTTTACCCCACCTTACCTTATATGAATTATATCACTAGGTAAACAAATGTCGATATAGATCAACTATAGGTAGCAAGTAGTAGGAATACAGGTGTACAAGGAATACTTTATTGTAATACCAAAACATTGTAGAGTATGTACCTAGATCTAATGATTTTAACTACGTACATTTCATTAGTGCTCTAAAATGCGTTCTAAACCGTAGGAAATTACCAGCATTATTACAATAAGTTTAACTATGGGAACTTTTTGATTGTTAGGTAAAATTTGTAATGAATAGTTAACATTTGTAGTACCGATTTTTGTAAAGAAATGAGTTTAAATTTGGAACAGCTGTTAAAAGTCAAGTGGGTCACTATTCTAGCAGCCACAGACATTACTCGAAAGAATAGTAATCGATATATGTAAATGAAATGTTAAATCAGTACGTCATCGTATTAAACAGC
The DNA here is from genome assembly GCA_025490895.1 of Thaumatotibia leucotreta. Taxonomy (NCBI): domain Eukaryota; kingdom Metazoa; phylum Arthropoda; class Insecta; order Lepidoptera; family Tortricidae; genus Thaumatotibia; species Thaumatotibia leucotreta. The sequence goes on from JALPQI010017783.1 coordinate 10,990, forward strand.
ACGACATTCAATCTCGAGTGACATGGGAATAGGGATTTTATTATTTTATTTATGACTAAAGAAACATTCGTGTTGACATTTATTCGAATCGCCGCCAATACGTACTATTTTTATTTGTTTGCCGTGCGAATCTTGTGGAATAAAAATAAAATAATTTACAATCGAAAATATGAGCACTAGTGACAGTAAGAATGATATTAATAATCTGATTGTATTTGTCCAGATTAAATTATTACAATAGTATACAGCTTGTAAATATTGTACAAGTAGCACTAGTAGCAATTCAGGTAATTTCCCTACGGCTTCTAAACCCATTTTAGAGGACTTATGAATCTTATGATACCTATGTGTGTAGATAAAGTAGTGTATGCAACTGTACAAAATTCGGCATTAAAACACTTGTGCGATCCTATTACAAACTCGCTGTCGCTCGTGTCGTAAAACCGCACTCTTCTTTAATGCCTCTTATTATGTAGCAGTTGCACAAAATCTTTAGACAACTACGTATTACTACTTTGGACCATAAATAAATACATATATTATCAGGATACGTGATAAACATCATTAGAAACCTGTACAGTTTTCTAAGCTTCAGGGTAGGCACTGAAACATTGTGTAATAAACGCACCGCCCATAGATAAGTAACCCGACACAGGTATAGGTAAGTATGTAGGTATGTTTGTCATGCAATGGTCACGCACAATATGCAGATTTGTCTGTACCTCAGCACAGGTACGTACAGCGAACAATAAAACGATGACGATAGTTATTCAATGAGTCACGCGTATTGAATTGGAAGTAGGTAATCAAATAAATTCTAACCATTTTTAAATCGGTGGTGTTCTGAGTTTGAGCTCGATCGAATGGCTCGTGGGCGGACGAGCCTTGGTTTCCCATCTTGAAGACGAGGCAGCGAAATCCAAATAGGTACACTAGACACTACACAGCACTAGCACATAACCACTAATCCACTTAGCGGCACTACCTATGCGAAGTTTCTGCACTGTTCACGCGCCGCACTATACCCATGGTCGGAATCTAGTTTACGCAATTTAAATTTCAACGGCAAATTCGACACGTTTCATCTCCCTGCTCACCAAAAACAAGTTATCTAATAATGCGGCAAGTCACTTCTGATTCTGATATAGGTACAGGTACGCAATCCGTGGCACAACAAGATAACAATTTCGACGAACTCGAAACTCTACAAACACAGCAAAGCTCAAAACAAACAACACGAACTGTGGAATGGTGCAACCTTGACGGCTTGCGTATAAAAAGTTATTGGACTAAGTTCATTAAAAACACCTCTGCACGTTTACATAAATATAATTATCACTTTAGGATAGAAACAATCAGGTAACTAGGAAACGATCTTAAAATGATCCATCCAGGCACACTAGAATTGATGATCCATTCATCTTAGACGCGCATCAATAGAACAGGAATCGTGTGAATTCGTTAACAATTTTTTTTTTAAATCGGGGGTCAACTTTTCCCACAAGCGATGAATAAACGCAGAGAGGCGCATTGAACCCGGCACCCGGCCCGCGGGGGGAGAGAGGTTCGGTAGGTAGCTGGGAACGACTGCCGATGCCAGCTGAACGTTATTTTTTCCCACAGCATTGTTCTTTGAACCGTAGCGTGTCGTTACAGAGCTAATCCACTTTTTCGTTTATCGCACAAACACTTCCAGTTAGTATCACACGAAACACTAAACTTCATTTTGACTAGATTTATTTTAAGTTAAGGAATGTTGTAGAGTCGGAAACGGGAAGAGGCGCGCGCGCCGCGCAGGCAGCGGACAACTGTCGTACTGAGTGGGTCGAGTCGCGTACGGTGTGAATCGCAGAAACCCTGCAGAGTGGAGCGGCGCACCCGTCCCGGCCTGCCCCGCCCTCCGCGCCCCGCTCGACCGGTCCTTTGCATTGTCAAGAACCGGCGATGACGATGATCTCATCTAAACTCCGCTTTTAATCCAAAATCATCACAAATAACTAGCAAAAAGCTAAAACAAAGTGGTTACAATTACATGGGGTTCTTTGAAAAGACGGGAAGATAATATAATATTGTAGTCCGTTGATAATTATAGAAAAGTAGATTACAAGAATTCACAGTTTTGTATACTATTAATACTATTATAGTACGATAGCTATAGTAATGATCGAAAAAATAATTCATTCGCATGTGCCAGTCGGTCCTACACCTACTCGGTACGGCACCATGTGCGCGCCAGCCGCCGGGTCCACCATCTGGATTGAGCGCGTGCGCGAGAACGGGACGGACGCAGGTGCAAAACTCCAGTCCATCACCGCCATCACCGGTACGACGTACGGAATGGAACATATGTTCCTCAACTACTACCAATAGGCATGATGACTGGCAAGTCAAATCAGCATCTTTTTTCGAACTGTCAAAACGGTCACTACTATGCTATACTATGGAATTTTATATGAAATACTCAAAAGTGACGTCACGTTTGAGTACTGCCAAATGACATACTCTTTTAAGTTCTTTTCAATTTATTAAATAGAAGTTCTGTACAAAAATTACTGCAATCTACATCTTAGTAATAATTTCTTCGTGTATTATGTCGTGCATAATGTTAAATAATTTATTATAACTACAGTCATCATCCCTATTGCAACCCAAACACCGGCGACCTTCGTTTAATTTCGTAGCAAACGACATGTGGAGCTGAACGCGTAAATACATAATTATTATGTGTAAATAATTTGGATACCGACAATGTAATTGGTAAAGAAATTAAAGAAAAATCCTATGAACGATCCTGGTTTGAAGAAAACGTTGAATTCAATCTGCCAGAGTGCATATGGAATGAACTTACAAGAAATTTGAGAGGCAAGTTGAATCATTAGACTGAGTCATCGCACATTCCTTAAGAGCCGGGCGCTCACTTACGAGTAGGTGGCCAACAATCCGACATGAATGCCCTCACTCATTGGTAAATTGACTAATTTTATCAGTAACCCATCAAGCTCTTAATTACGAGTACATATCGTTTACTCTAATAGTCCATGAGAACATAAAGATAAATTGCAAGGACATTAGAACAGAGTATGCTCTAAAATTTAAACGCATCTTCTAATATTAACCATTTTATTATACTTATTTTACTATATTGTTTCTGTTAAGGCCGAAATTCAATTAATCAAACCACTTTTGACTAGTACTTTTTTTAATAAACATAATAATTATGCACATGTGTGAATATAAATCACTGAACTAATAATAGCAATAATACAAGCTTCGATTTTCGAAGGAATTGACCTAATTTAAAGTGATCGAAACGAACGCCTGTATCTTTACTTGACATACTTTAATATTATGCTCCTTCAGTTATATAAACTGATAAAATATATACATATATTCGAAGTCGATAAAAGAAAAGTGCCTATGACAGGTCAAAAGTGCTACCTACAACGAGAATATCGGACGCTGATAATCGCAAATGAGTGACTCAGTAAAATTTAAAACCTTTAAAAACGTATTTCCGTAGTTAATTATCAACTAGAAATCCCCCATTAGTGATAGGATAATGAATGTTGCAATCGCAAATGACGACTATGGCCGAAGCAAACCCAGATTTAATAAAAAAACCGGACAAGAGCATGAAGGGCTATGCTCAATGTAGGGCATTTTCACTTTTAGGGACCCGCAAAATTAGCGTGGCATTAAAAAACCTTAATTGCAGTCAGGTTCGTAACGGGATTAAGTACGATACCTTTAGGAATTTAGCTTGGATCTGTGTTTTTATAACATGATATCGCTTTAAGTTTTTAAAATTAACACTAAAACCGAGTTTTTATTGAATTTTATTGCATAATTGTTGTTACAAACCTAACTAAAATTAAGTTTTTTTTATTTCACATTCACACGAATTGGGTGTCCCTAAAAGTGAATATGCCCATACGCGTAGTTATTTAAAAACAACTGTTGGAAACTGCTGGAAATTGTTTTATTTTAAAGAACTTAAAGTATTCTATAAGTTTGTATTATTTTTAAATTACCTATTCAAGGATATCCCAGTTACCCCACAGTCCCCACACCATAGGATTCCAGTAAATAAAATGAAAACATTACCAAATTTCAGAATTATAACTAACGTGAGCTTTATTTGGCTTTGACCGAGGGTGCTCCAGACGAAGACCCTCTTAATGGGCCGAAACATGTCGAGCAATCATCGACTTAGGGCCGATTTTTCAATACTCAGTTAAAAGTATCCGAAACTTAAAATTATTACAATCTTTATCTTGGTCATCACATCACCAGTCAAAAAAGGATAGAGTTATTTTTGACTGATACTGTTAACTGGGGATTGAAAATTCAGTACTTAGATACGTGAGTAACCCTGTTCGATCGATATCCCGAAATTGGGGGAAAAGGTATCTGTCCCACTTGGTAGGTATACAAGTGTGTTTCAGGCAGAAGTTTATGCCATCCATACTACGGTGTGTAAGAGGATCATAAAGGAGGAAGTGCAGCAGACGGGGGTCATATACACGGATAGTAGTAGAAGGCACTAAAGAAACCAGCGACAAAATCTTCTCGGGTACAGGAATATAAGGAGGAGCTAAACTCGGTAGGAAGGTCACCGTGGCGTGGGTACCTGGACATCAGGGAGTCACAGGTAACGAGAAAGCAGATGAACTGGCAAGGGATCGAGCCGAGAAGGATTTTTTAGGTCCGGAACCGGTTTTGCCCATGTCAGCTGAGGTTACCAAAGGAGTAATGAGTAAACTGAAAGAAATGGAAGCGGAAAAAGAGTGGAAGGAGGAGACCGCTTGCAGACAAGCTAAAATGATGCTAAGTGGCAGAGACCAAAAGAGAATCAGATACCTTACAATGCTGGAGAAAACTAACTTGAGGATGTTGACCGGAATTATCACGGGACACAACACCCTCAACAGGCATCTTACGGTGATGGGAATAAGCAACGAAGCAGCCTGTCCACATTGCGGAAGAAACTAGCCAACATATCCTTGCTGAATGCGTCATGTACGCAGCGGCGAGATATGATGTGTTTGGCAGGGATAGGCTGGAGGAGAAGGAACTCAGGGAGCTAGACCTTAGAGACGTCCTGCGGTTCTGCAAGAAAATTGGAAGGCCAGAGGGAAGTATTGGGGGAACCGCTACCGGAACACTAACCTGCAGCTCCAGCTAAGGGAAATGGGGTGAATGAGCACATTGGATGCTCGACAGCCCGCTCGAATCCGGTCGAGCGTCCCTCCGTAATATAACATTTGCTGTTGTGTCACCTAAATCTACTTAATGTTTTTTTTTTATATGTACCTTTATCTGTGTATCTTTATTTGTATCTCTTTTAATTTTAGTTTCATGACGCATTGGTGTAAACTGTAATGTCATGTAAACTTTTGTTTCAATAAATAAATAAATAAATAATAAATAACATAATATCTCCTATAATATGGCGAAACTATAAGGGTTCCGTTTACTACGGATTAGCGATGTAACGAATACTCGCATTCGCATTCGCGAATATTCGCAAGTTTTAAAATATTCGCATTCGTATTCGCATTAACAAAAAATTGAATATTGCGAATATTTTTATCTAATTATTTCATACACCTAAGGCAGGAAGTACTACGTTCTAAGTTGACCTTAATACCTACATTTTAACTGAATGATGGATAAAATGTCATATTTCAGTTAATAACTTAATGCCTTTGAGCATTTTCTACCAGCATTATCTAATGTTTGTGTCTTTGTATGTATAATACCCAATATACGCATTCGCGATTATGAATCGCAAATATTCGCATTCGCATTCGCGAATATTCCAAAACCGATATTCGTTACATCGCTACTACGGATACTGAACCCCTAAAAAGTTAAGTTTATCGATACTTCATTTTCGATGTTTAAGGTTCCGTAACTTCCGTACTCCATCCTCAAAGGTACTATTGCTTTCCGTCCGTCTGTCTATCACCAGGCTCTGTCTATCCCGAGTCTGTGTATCCCGAGAACCGCGATAGGTCTTATTTTCAGAAATTATGAATTTCGGCTGTCGCTATTACAACAAATACTTACAAAAACAATATAATAAATATTTTAGGGGGCTCCCATACAACGAATCCAACAGGTAGGCGCTTGAAATACCTATTCACTAAATTTTCAGTTGTATTTATTATACCCTAATAATTAATAATTCAATTATAATCACCAAATTTAAAAACAACCCACTTCAACCGATTTCTCCAAGATCCTATCATCTGTGGTTTCCATCATTGGTTTCCTATCATAAAACCCAACTTTCTAATGCAAATAATTGTAAGTGAATGAAAATTACCAAAAGCGCCATACATGTACGGTCGGCTCTAATAATATGTATACAATTTTGATCCTTATTCCTTTGACATACGTTCCGAAATGTATACATATTATTAGACGTGACTGTACCTATAACATTTGAAGAGATCCTTCGATTTCTTCAAGATCCCATCGTCAAACCCAACTTGGTGCAAACGGGATTAGGGGTTATTTATTTATTTATACACGTTCGATCACTAAAAAAAATTAAAATCGGTGCACGATTCTCGGTTGTATCGGGTAACATCTACATACAACAACAAAAAATCAGTCTAATTGAGAACCTCCTCCTTTTTCTGAAGTAGGTTAAGAATTAAATAAATATATAACAGTGGTATATGACTATGACGGTAGGACAATGCCCTGTTGTCGCCAGCCAGCGTAAAATTGACGCCTCCATTACACAGATCCGGAAAAATGTCGTAAATAGATTGTATACCGAACAGCATATACGACGTTCTTGTTTTACAGCGAAAACGGGTACCGTGACCTCTTCACTATTTTGAAATGAATGTACCAATGTACCGCTATAATGAGGTTGATTTGGTTAGGTACTGTGTTCCGATTTATGTTGACATGCTTTGTATTGGATTTGGCTTACATTACACTACGAGTAGTTGACCTACTACAAAATAACAAATTCCTACGGAAATACTACATACCAAACCTAATATTTTTTACAAAGCATGTTCTCGAAAAGTGCATTTTATATGAAGCAAACTCGTGCGTTTCTGCAATAGTGTTTTTTACTTTGCTTTTTTTCTAATTTTTGACTCCACATTCAGTCCCATATAATGAGTATTTACTACGTTAAAAAAGTTTTAAATAAAGACAAATTTGAGATTGTTCACTAGTATTAAGAGATATTTATAACGAAACAATAGTTATAAGAGATATTTATAATTTTCGCCCTGTTAAAATTTACAATTTTAAACAAATAATTATGTTTTGCTGAATGTGAATAATGCGTCTGCCTTAATATGATGGTGTCATGGGTCATGGCGGCTTTTGCACAGTAGTAAATATGCATGTAACATAGTAGTTCAAATAGGTATTTCAGTTTCAATTTTATTCAGTGAATAATTGAATAAATGGCGACTTCAAGTGATGAAAATTTTACTCCGGAAAATGTTAGACAAGGTACTGCCTAAGTCGAAACAGTAAAACATTTTTAGGGTTCCGTAGCCAAAATGGCAAAAACGGAATCCTTATAGTTTCGCTATGCTCTGTCCGTCTCTCCGCAGCATAGCTCAGTGGCCGTTAATACTAGAAATCTGCAATTTGGTACGGGTATACCTACATATTAATCATGCCAACAAAGTGGCATTATAAAAACTAGAAAAAAAATTTTTTTTCGGGTACTTCCCCAACTGGTGAAGTGGGAATGATTTTATACGCTTTCATTTGTTTCTTGCATTGACAAAAAATAACATTGACTAGCGCATAGTCAGACGGAAAAGGGTCGAATGCAAAAAATATCCTAACAAAAATCACTATCGCGACAATGTTAGGAAAGTTCGTCATAAAAACAATGTGATAATTGTGGTATACTCTGTCCAACAACCTTCGGCAGTAGTAAAATGGGGCAAATTTAAAAGATATAGGTTCGTCTTGTTGACTGTTCATAGAAAATTTGACTTTGTCGCCCTTTTTTAACCGACTTCAAAAAGGAGGAGGTTTACAATTCGTCGAAATCTTTTTTTTTTTTTTTTATGTATGTTCCCCGATTACTCGAAGACGCGTGGACCGATTTGAAATATTCTTTTTTTGTTTGAAAGGGTATACCTTCTAGTTGGTCCCATTGTCACCGAATCCAGATCTGATGATGGGATCCTGGAGAAATCGAGGGAACTCTTCAAATGTTGTAGGCACACATGACTCATTTCATTTATTTTCGAAGACTAATCAAGTATTTGCATCTAGTCATGAACATCTTAAGTTGGTGATCTGATGATGGAAGGTACAACTCTTTAGCGATTAGGAGTTGGGGGATAATTCTTTAAGTATAACATATTTCGTGTATTTTGGAAGCTATTTGAGTATTTGCCTTTAGGTGGTCATCCTTTCATGTTGGTGAGCTGATGATGTAAGGTACAACTCCTTGGAGATTAGGAGTTGGGGGATAATTCTTTAAATATATTATATAAATATATTTCATATATTTTGGAGGCTATTCGAGTATTTGCCTTTAGGTGGTCGTAGTCTCATGTTGGTGAGCTGATGATGAAAGGAATAACTCCTTAACGATTAGGGGTTGGAGGATCATTCTTTGTATATAACAAATTTCATACATTTTCGAGATCTATTCAAGTGTTTGCTTAGTAGTTATGACATGTCGGTTAGCGGTTAGTGATTCTTTAAATAATATTGGCATGCTAAGTCTGTTACCTTTGAAATTGTTTTTGTATTCATATAAGTTCGCCAGTTCAGGTTTTATGGCCTACTACAGTGCAGTACATTCTAATTATAAGTATTTAGAGCATACTGAATAACGATTTTATATTTACACTACTAAAAAGCAAAAAATAAAATATTTTAAAAATAAAAATAAAACCGCCTTCAAAAATTCGCCCGAACTAAAAAGTTAAAAATAATTTTGGTTCCTACTACTTAGGATTTCCTACCCAAACCTTTAAACCTTTTACCCTATTCATTGAAATAAAACATTATGGCTAGGTACCCTACAGATTTCTTAGAAGTCGGTGCCAAGCCAAATATGTTCACTTCGCGAGTACTTATATGTATAGGTATTTGATAGAGCTTTGTAACTTACTGTCACTCCGGTTATGCTTTCATGAAAATGACTGAGGCAGACCATTCTGTTGATAAAAGCGTAATCGGAGTGACAGTAAGTTACAAAGCTCTATCTAATATATACCTATGAACGTATTCGGCTTGGCACCGACTTCTAAGAAATCTGTAGGGTACCTAGCCATAATGTTTTATTTCAATGAATAGGGTAAAAGGTTTAAAGGTTTGGGTAGGAAATCCTAAGTAGTAGGAACCAAAATTATTTTTAACTTTTTAGTTCGGGCGAATTTTTGAAGGCGGTTTTATTTTTATTTTTAAAATATTTTTCAGTACCAGAAGTTATTACACAAAATTGAACTCCATAACACAAAACCTTAAATTTTGTTTTCATCAAAGGCATTTAATTATGTACCTACATATATTTTGCAATCGAGCCCAAAAATAAAAGGTGTCCACCAGGTGGTCAAATGTTAACTTTTATAAATCTATGTTAGGATTTTATTATTATTACATAGGGTAGACTGGGGAACTTAGTTTAACGTTAATCGTTTAATCCCAAAATTTGTATATGTATTCCTTTACTTAACGCTAATCTAACTTTACGCATGTTCACCGAAAATACTATAGCCAAAACCCAATTGTTAGATCGGCAAAGTAACATAACATATTAACGATAACGCTCGTAATGGAATGAACTAATGTCTATCAACGAGTTAAACATCAATCTCGGAACAGTCAAATGCAAAGCGGCTGGTCACAAGGCACTCAACAAATACAGATAAAAGCATAACTGAGAAACGACTGTTTGTAGAACAAACGTTATCTTGAAAGCCAACGCAGTAAGCAAACTCTCAATTCAACCAGCATGCATGCCATTTACATTTTCGAGTGCATTACGATCTCTTGATACTCTCATATACGTAATATTATAGGAGATATTAATGTACATTTAGGCCGGGACTAGAACTGCATCGAAGCGCATTTACACAATATTAAACGCATATTAAGGTGGATTTACACCAAACGAGCGAATGCTCATTTTATCCTCCACTCTACGAAATCAATGAATTTCGACGAATTACGTACGTTTTGTGTAGCGAACGAATTTCGTAGAGTGGGGGATAGAATGAGCGAATGCTCGTTTGGTCTAAATGCACCTTAAGAGTTCTCACTATAAAATAAATATAATACATAAAATAATACACTAAATAATAAGCGTGACAGTAACACTTTACGGCCCCAAAACATTTTTTGTGTGTAGAAATAATAATAAATTTATGACAGTTGTGCAAGACTGCACAACTTTTTATAGAGTAACCTTTTTTACGTATTATTGTCTATGTTTTTGATTTGTAATTCTTTTATTTTTTACTGACATTATAATTCTATTCTTTTACGGAACCGGTGCCTTTTATTTCAGTGCTTGTAAAATTGGTCTTTCTACCGTGAAGTAAGTATTTTATAATAAATGTTAACTCGCTCTAAGAGCGCTAAAATGAGCGGACGTGAAAAGGGAGACGGTGTGCCAGCCGTGAAGGAGACTGAACCAGTCGCGCAGCAAGGCGCAGGCTCCGCTCCTCACGAAGCGACTCCGACACCTTCCCGGGCGGCCAGCGCCGCCACGTCACGCTCGTCTGCTACCATCGTAGCGCACCAACTGGAGGCGAAAGCGCAACACGCGCGTCGTCTTGCGGAGTTGGAATCGGAGCGCGAGCGACAGCTTGCGGAGCGCGAGAGACAGCTTGCGGAGCGCGAGCGCCATGCCGCCGAACGCGCGGCTGAACGGGAACGCCAGGTTGCAGAGCTTGAATTGCAAGCTAATCTCGCCGCAATCGAAGCCGGTGCTAGCCGACGTAGCAGCCACGGCACTCGTAGCCGCGCGAGTATTCAGGAATGGGTAAATAATACAATTCCTAAGGCTAATGAACAATTTTTATTAAGTGCCATTCCACCTTTCAGGTTTGATAATAATGCGGCCCAAGAGACGAATGGCCCGGCGGCCGCGGTGGCTAAAAGTTCTCCTGGGCAATGTCAGTTTGAAGACGGAGGAGTGACACGCTTAGTTAATTCGCTTGAGAAGTTAATAAATAAAGTGAACCAGACAAAGACGGATTTGCCCACATTCGACGGCAAGTCGTATCTGGATTGGTTAGCTTTGAAAAGAGTTTACGAAAATAAAGCAGATAGTTTTTCTTCCACCGAAAATTTGGCTAGATTGTCACGCGCCCTTCGCGGTGCGGGTCGCGAGGCCGTGGCGGGCCTGCTGGCGGCAGCCCGCGACCCCGCCGCGGTGGTGGCTGCGCTCGACGCCCGCTTCGGCCGCCCCGAGCTCGTCGTCACGCATGAAGTGTCAGCGGTGCGCGCCCTGCCTAAGGTAAGCTACGATGGTAAGGATCTTGTCAATTTTTCAAGCCGTGTTCGTAATTGCGTAGAAGAAATACGGATGCTAAATAAACCCGAACATTTACGATCGCCCGAGCTATTCCAAGCACTATGGAGCAAGCTGCCTCCGCTGCTGCGACCACGGTGGTTGGATTACGCCCATTCGCGCAATGATAACGAATCCAAGCTCGAAATGTTTGCGGATTTCCTCTCACGCGAAGTAGACTTGCAATGTAGATTTGGAGGCGCCTACGACCAGGCGCCGACTTTTAACCCTTTACCTACGGGGTCATAATATTTGCTATTAAATTGTTTGACTTGGCACCATTACATAAGTTTGACTTTAATTTGACAGTGGTGGCAACTCTGGTTGACACCCGTAGGTAAAGGGTTAATACTCGGCCAATCGGCAATAGAGATAAAGTAAATATTGTTGCTGAAAATAACCATTCATTCGATAATATGTCGATACCGACAACAACGCATAGTTTTTCTGACAATAATTGTTTATTGTGTAAACAAAGTCATGATTTATTTGACTGTGTCAAATTCATTAATATGTCAGTTAATGATAGGTGGCAATTCGTCAAAAAGAATAAAATATGTCATAGGTGTTTGAAAAAAGGTTTTCATAAGAATAAAGCCTCTTGTATAAAAAAAGTATGTAGTGTAGAAGGTTGTGACATGCGTCATCATGGATTATTACATGGGTCAAAACCTGAGCGTGCTGTTACTGCGCACGTCGACGTGGAGGACGACGACAACAATGCCGACGACGAGCAACTGCCATCGACATCCGGCGTCACCGCGTCAGTA
>JALPQI010017784.1:0-26389 GCA_025490895.1 Thaumatotibia leucotreta
GGGTACCCCTATGTCCAGCAGTGGACGTCAATTGGCTGATGATGATGATGATGATGATTACCTGTTTCCCTTGTCTATAGTGAAGACAGCAGCCCTCGCGACGGTCGAGAGCCAGGGTTTCGAGGCAACTTCTGTGACATCACATAAAACAGTCTATCTTTCTTTGAAAACATGTCATTACCCGTTTCCCTTGTCTATAGTGAAGACAGCAGCCCTCGCGACGGTCGAGAGCCAGGGTTTCGAGGCAACTTTTGTGACATCACATAATACAGTCTTATCTTTATTATAAAACATGTTATCACCTGTTTCCCTTGTCTATAGTGAAGACAGCAGCCCTCGCGACGGTCGAGAGCCAGGGTTTCGAGGCAACATTTGTGACATCACATAAGACAGTCTTATTTTTCTTTGAAAACATGTAATTACCTGTTTCCCTTGTCTATAGTGAAGACGGCCGTCCTAGCGACGCGTCGCAATTGGTCGAGCGGGAGAGCTCCGGAGGCAGCCTGCGCGCGCAGCTCTAAGAGCGCTCGCATGCTGACCTCCATGAATTTGAAGCGTTCATCGCTTGTCTGGAAATATCACATATATTTTTACCAAGTGGATAAATCGAGAGTTACCAATTCTTTTGTATGTTCTCATATTAATTAAGTACATTTCAGGGTCTACATATCTACCTACAGGGCTAGAATAGACGTACGGAAACTCAACTTTGATTAATTAATTTTAAAACATACGAAAGAATTGGTAAGTCTCGTTACAGTCTTGTGGATCTACCCAAGTGCTAACTTATAAATATAATTAAACGATTAAACTAGCCGTGTGGTGACGGCAGTAAGAATACATTTGTCACCACCCCAACTCCTCCTGCGGGTGTCGCAAGAGTCGACTAAGGGATTGAAGTGTCATTGACCACTATTTGATAAAAGATTGATGATGGGCAGCAGCGTCATCATAGTGGACACATTACTGCGATCGCCAATCCGCTTGCCCAGCGTGGCGATTATGGGCATTTACCTCCTAATGCGTCTATACGCATAGTTAATAGGAGAGGCCTACGTCCAGCAGTGGACTATCATAGGCTGATGATGTGTGATTAGTCACTATACACGACATGTTTCGGGAAGGCCCCTATTTCACCACAATGACAAGGGTGACAATTGTCTGTTAGTGACACCATAGGCATCCGTAGGCTACGGCTACCGCTTACTATCGGACGGTCCACGTGCTTGTTTGCCACCAACGTACAATTATTACTAATAACGTTTTTAGATCGTTAATAAACTTGTTTTTATTTTTAGAAAGTCGTGACAATTGTCATACTAAGAACAATTTTAGTTAATTCTTGACACGAGGTTCACCTTTTGTCAGAATTTCGCTACAATTTTCGTGTTTTTTGTGACAATTGTTTTATTTCGCAAAAAGTAGGTTCTGTAGTGTTCATTATTATCTTTTCCAATTTCTTGATGTCAGAGGCAAACAACCACTGGGCTCGTCCGTTGCCTACGAGCGGTAACCGTAGCCTACGGACGACCGCAATAGCGTTTGTGAATGGCAACTTCGTCATCTCCGGATGCATCCGCGGCAGTGTAGAGGGAGTGATTTGGTCATCTGCGGTAGGTATTTGACGTCCACGGACGCGTCCGCCACAGATTTATCTTTCTCGCGAGTAGCGTCTGACGAGATTGTACTCAGACTGAACGATCAACAGACGTGTGGACGGTTGGTGAAGATAAGATACGTCTGCGGATACATATGCCGACGTCCGCGGACCCATCCGCAGACGTGTAGTGGAGACGTGAAGATGATGTAGTTGACGATGAATCATATAAATATTTGTATCCCTTGTGACTTGATTGGCTAGATTTTAGATGTTTTTTTTTGCCGTGGAAAATCCTGGCTCTGATGATGACAATTGATGACTAACTTACCGTGTAAAGCGTCTTCCAGTGTTGCAACCAATCTCTGAGAGTGAGGGCGATGTCGTGAACCACTCCCGAGCCTCCAGCCGAGGCGACGATGGTGTCGCCGTACCTGCAACAATTGTTGTGTTGGAATAAAATATCCTTCTCAGGCTTCCATACAAGAGGAATAACCTAAAGGACCGTGGCTTGGGACTTAAATAATAATAATAATAAATAATATCTCTTACACAAATCGACCTAGTCCCATGGTAAACTCAATTAAGGCTTGTGATGTGGGTACCAGGCGACGATATAGGTATATAATAGATAGAGACATATAGATACTTAAATACATAGACAGCCATGACCAAGGGACAAATATTTGTGATATATATAAAAACACAAATAATGCCCTCGCCCGGATTTGAACCCGAAACCTCCAGCTTCGTAGTCAGGGTTACTACCCTATCCCCGGTGGACAATTTAGTATGGAGCTTGGACCCAGAACACAACACAGCTGAGTTAGGTCATTAAAAACACAAATATTCTTCATAATTCGTATTTACTCTGGATGAAACTCCGCAAGGGAATTCGTCTTAGCAGCCATATAATATAACTAAATGAAGTAGATTCAAAGACCAATTTCATAGCCCAACTCTCGTGTCTGTTGGTTCTGGGTTTATTTTGACTAATGGTCCTTTGTTATTTAAACTAATCAGGAAATAAAGCTGATTTCAGTTTGTCCGAAAATTTGACCTAAACTCAAGCAAAAAAGAAAAAATATTACTACCTATTATCAATTATTAAAATAAATAAAATGGAATCGTGAAATGTGGTAAGAATATCCTAATGCGTCTAACTATACTCTGTTTGGTTTGGTGTTTAAAAAAAGGTGAACAATCTTGCAGTATCTTTTATTGAAAACTACGAGTAGAAAATAAGTTTTAGCAAATATTTATTTATTTTATTTTATTTTATTTATGGAGAGAGCAATGCTCGGAGTTTCCTTGCGTGATCGAATCAAAAACGAGGAGATCCGCAAGAGGACCAAAGTAACCGACATTGCTCGCAGAATTGCCAGACTCAAGTGGCAGTGGGCTGGGCACATCGCCAGAAGATCAGATGGCCGATGGGGCCCGAAACTGCTGGACTGGCGACCACGTACCGGAAGACGCAGTGTGGGCAGACCTCCCACAAGATGGTCCGACGACCTGGTCAAGGTCGCGGGAACCCGCTGGAGGCAAGCAGCGCAGAACCGGTCATATTGGCGATCATTGGGGGAGGCCTATGTCCAGCAGTGGACGTCTTTTGGCTGAAATGATGATGATGATGATGATTTTATTTATTTGGTTCACCAACAATTGTTTACACTATTAATATCAATAGTTACATTTTGCTTAACTTAAACATTTCTTAGTGTAACAATCACTTATAGGTAAACACAGCATGCATTATAATAAATTTTCTAAATAGGGTATTATGTGTTCTTAACTTATAGATTTAGTTTGTCTTGTACTCATCAGTTCTTCACTGATTTAAAAAATTACACGAGGGTTGTTATTCTTACTAGACTTTTAGTAACACCTTTCTTAAAACCTCATACGTAATATCCTTGTTATATACATAATATAACAAGGATATTACAGTGATTGACATTGTTTTTGACTCATTAAGTACCCAGTTTGGATTTTTATATATGCATTGTTCAATAAAAAGATACTTCAAGATTGTTTACCTTTTTTTAAACACCAAACCAAACAGAGTATATTCACATTGTTAATAGGAGAAGCCTACGTCCAGCAGTGGACTGAGATAGGCTGATGATGATGAAAATGGGGTGATATTTAATGTAAATTTGATGGAATGAGTTCCCAATATCTCAGTGATGTTGGGATACAAAATGGCATTTGCGACAGTGTTGAATCATTGGGTAGGTACTCATTCCATCATCTTCACAAGGCAAAAAATGAAAATGTCCATGTCAGCTTCAATTTACAAGAAAAAATGTAAGTTGTATGTATAAACTGCCAATGCGTCTCAATTGTTTACAAATTATGTAATCAATAATTGGCCACATCTCACTAGGCATTCGTGTTATCGAAAACAATTAAACTATTAACCCAATGAATGTTAACCCGCGACCTAAAATTTGTCACTTTCAATTGGAGATAGCAGATGTCAGAAGGGCACTGGGTCTGTACAGAAATAGACAATTATTAAGACAATATTGGCAAGTTACAATTAATAAATTATTCACGTTTTAATATTAGGTCCCTAACTTGCTTCACGAAGCTATTGTTACATGTCATAACTCTTATTTTACATAGACATAGTTTTGCAAAAATCAAAGCAAGTGCACTCACTTGCTTTGATTTTTGCAATAGACTCTAGACTCCTTTATCCACTGATAAAGGATTATCTAAATAAAGACTACAGTAAATGAAACATGTTTATGATTTTTTTTTTTTATGAATATCACTTTTCACTTGTTTACGAGTATTCAATCAGTTCAATCACCTATTTGAAATTAGATCGATTTTGAATAAGTTTGTTTACTCTGTTAGCAACTTACCTATTTTGATCGCAACTATACGATCAAGGAACACTTATGTCGTCATTTGTGCAAAAGTAATATTTGTTCAGAAGTTTCGCCCACACTTCTTTCTCGCAATAACTCTCGCGCAAGCGATAGAACGCGCCTAACTTTGTAACTAGACGAAAACTTCATCAATAAGAAGTTCACACAAAGGATACATTTAGACTTACAAAGTCCTGTATTCAGGGTCAAGAGAGTTTATTAACAAGAAAAAACCTCCCTCTTAATTTTTCTATAGACTTGAATCGGAATAGAGCAAGAAAAAGGAAATACGTTTTACTTCAATTACACTTTCTTCTTTCGTAATTTATACTAATAAAAGGTAACGTATGCGGAGTGAAATCGGGACAAAGTTAAACGTTATATTAAATAAATAATAACATTATTATTTTTTTAAACATTCACGTCTCTTTATATCGTTTTTAATAAGGATTCATGCAAGATAAAAACTACTTGAATCCAAAGTGTATAACTTCAGTTTTATGGTAGGTACTTTATCCATTGATGTCGAAAAAACCGATGTTAGCATTTTTCTTGCCTCTAATTTTATCTTCAATAGGAAAACTTTTTAAACAAACATTATATTTCATATGCTTGTTCATTGGGCTATTGATAATCTGATAATAACAGTTACTTTGCTAAAAATGTTTAATTGAAGTTATCTATAGCGCATTCACAGAGACATCCGTTACTGCAAAAGAAGTGTTTTTTAAATTTTTTGTCCTAATGACGAAGTAACATTTTCATAGTTGCTCATTTTTATTTTCGGTGTTGTTTATTGTTAAAGTTTTGCGATGCCCATCATTTAAGGGTTTTTTTATCAATTTTGTTGTTATATTTAGATGTCATTCTGAGCTCTCTGTTCGATTGTTTGATTCGGTCTAACGTAATTTCGTTTATTCGAGTCATCTCATAAAAGTGGCTGTAGCCAAAACGTTACATTACACTAGAGTTTCTAATATTATTTACTGGAAAGAAAGAATGCGAAATTATTATAAAATAGTGTTTCAAATCTTACCTACATCTAAAAAGTCAGAATTATAGTCGATTTTGCGCATAGCAAATGTGTACTATGGAAAATACATGCAGTTTTTGCGACATTGTTCTACTTAATTGGCCATAATTTTTAAAGAAACATTTTAACTCAATTCTCAAAATCAATGACCAAAGTGCTGTGCTGTTTTGATCAGCAATCATCAAGGCTTGTAAATTAAAATACTTTAAAAAGTTATCAATATTTTCTAAATTTCCTTTGCGGCCTGTGGCAAAAAAAAATGTTTTTATTATTTATGATTCTCCTACCTTTTTCTAATTAGATCACCACTAATTTGTTACAGACTGTACATATTTTGCTCTATTTCAATAACGGCTAAAGGTACGGCCGTTGACCGTGTGGTGGCAGCAAGAATACATTGTCACCACCCCAACTCCTTCGGGTATCGTAAGAGTCGACTAAGAGATTGAAGTGTCACTGACCATTATTTGATAAAAGATTGATGATGGGCAGCAGCGTCATCATAGTGGACACATTACTGCGATCGCCAATCCGCTTGCCCAGCGTGGCGATTGTGGGCATTTACCTCCTATATACGCATAGTTAATAGGAGAGGCCTACGTCCAGCAGTGGACTATCAT
This sequence comes from Thaumatotibia leucotreta, assembly GCA_025490895.1. Taxonomy (NCBI): domain Eukaryota; kingdom Metazoa; phylum Arthropoda; class Insecta; order Lepidoptera; family Tortricidae; genus Thaumatotibia; species Thaumatotibia leucotreta. The sequence goes on from JALPQI010017784.1 coordinate 6,133, forward strand.
AGGCAGATGATGAAAGGTACAGGTACAATTGAAATTTAATATTCACAGAACAGTAACCCTTTATGCGCAAGTCCCACTCGCACTTGACCGATTTTTTTACATCATTGACATCGTATGAGTTGTAATGTAAAAGCGATTAAAGTTTATTGACCTTTGATAGCGCGTGCCAAATGAATCACGAGCTTTCGTACTAATATCAACAGTTTAACTTACAATAGAGGACTTTATGTCTTTGTAATAGGAGTTACAATGCGGACGATGGTATTAGTCATATTCGCATATGTCAGCACTAGATAATTATGTTTGTAAATATTCACGACAGAAGCGTAATTTTCAATGAGAACAGATTATCGTTTGTAATTGTAATGGCATTGCGTTTTAGATCAAATTTTTCGAATTTGTATGATTATTATTTGTTTATTATTTTTGATGTGATAATTATGACCTCTTTTTTCTACTCGTCGACTGTTATGTTCGAATTATGATTACGTACACAAAATTATAACAATACACATTTACGTCGAGTTCGAAACTTAACTACAATGAACTCAAAACCAACGCTGTAGGCAACTGAAAGGGTTAGAAAAGAGCAAGTTCTCATCATTTTACTAACACAACTCGTCAATCTAGTGTTTTCGAGGCAAGTGAGGGTCAGCATTATGTCAAGCTACTCGTAATTTTAGTGACGCTATTCGTCAACTATTTTGGCTCTACTCGTCATCGTCAAGTGTTGTGACTCTACTAGTCAAGTTTCATTTTAATTGTAATTTTACTGCCAGAACTCGACAGTCCAGTGTCTTCAAGGGGTCAGTGGTGTTAGTCCGGGCTAGAACCGGTAGTGACTCAAAAATGCTTATTAACTTACTTGAATAAAGAATTGTATGATTTTGATTTTTGCATCAAGTACAGTCATATCTAAAAATATGTATACATAACGTTCGTATGCCCAAGGCATAGTAATCAAAATCGTAAATATATTTTAGAGCCTACCTGTGGCGCACTGCCGCTGCTGCACGTAGCTCGGAAAGACGCCAGCGGCGTCCCTCCGGAGGCTCCGGTAGAACCCGTGCTCGGTCTCTCACCAGCGTCAGGTGGGGTTGTATATGTATAGCTAGCAGTGTCGGCGGTACCTCTCAGTGGCGCACTGCCGCTGCTGCATGTAGCTCTTCGGGAAGGCGCCAGCGGCTTAGTACTACCAGTGCTCGGTCTCTCACCAGCGTCAGGTGGGGAGTTGTATGTATAGCTAGCAGTGTCGGCGGTACCTCTCAGTAGCGCACTGCCGCTGCTGCACGTAGCTCGGGAAGGCACCAGTGGCGTCCCTCCCGAGGCTCCAGCAGTACGAGTTCTCGGTCTCTCACCAGCGTCAGGTGGGGGTTGTATATGTATAGCTAGCAGTGTCGGCGGTACCTCTCAGTGGCGCACTGCCGCTGCTACACGTAGCTCTTCGGAAAGGCGCCAGCGGCTTAGTACTACCAGTGCTCGGTCTCTCACCAGCGTCAGGTGGGGGTTGTATATGTATAGCTAGCAGTGTCGGCGGTACCTCTCAGTAGCGCACTGCCGCTGCTGCACGTAGTCCTTCGGGAAGGCGCCGGCGGCGTCCCTCCCGAGGCTCCGGTAGAACCAGTGCTCGGTCTCTCACCAGCGTCAGGTGGGGAGTTGTATGTATAGCTAGCAGTGTCGGCGGTACCTCTCAGTAGCGCACTGCCGCTGCTGCACGTAGCTCGGGAAGGTGCGGCGTCTCTCCCGAGGCTCCGGTAGAACCAGTGATCGGTCTCTCACCAGCGTCAGGTGGGGAGTTGTATGTATAGCTAGCAGTGTCGGCGGTACCTCTCAGTGGTGCACTGCCGTTGTTGCACGTAGCTCTTCGGGAAGGCGCCGGCGGCGTCCCTCTGGAGGCTCCGGCAGTATCAGTGCTCGGTCTCTCACCAGCGTCAGATGGGGAGTAGTTGTATATGTATAGTTAGCAATATCGGTGGTACCTCTCAGTGGCGCACTGCCGCTGCTGCACGTAGCTCTTCGGGAAGGCGCCAGCGGCGTCCCTCCGGAGGCTCCGGTAGAACCAGTGCTCGGTCTCTCACCAGCGTCAGGTGGCGGGTTGTATGTATAGCTAGCAGTGTCAGCGGTACCTCTCAGTAGCGCACTGTCGTTGCTGCACGTAGCTCTTCGGGAAGGCGCCAGCGGCTTAGTACTACCAGTGCTCGGTCTCTCATCAGCGTCAGGTGGGGGTTGTATATGTATAGCTAGCAGTGTCGGCGGTACCTCTCAGTAGCGCACTGCCGCTGCTGCATGTAGCTCGGGAAGGTGCCGGCGGCGTCCCTCCGGAGGCTCCGGCAACCAGTGCTCGGTCTCTCACCCGCGTTAGGTGGGGAGTTGTATGTATAGCTAGCAGTGTCGGCAGTACCTCTCAGTGGCGCATTGCCGCTGCTGCACGTAGCTCTTCGGGAAGACGCCAGCGGTTTAGTACTACCAGTGCTCAGTCTCTCACCAGCGTCAGGTGGGGAGTTGTATATGTATATGTATAGCTAGCAGTGTCGGCGGTACCTCTCAGTGGCGCACTGCCGCTGTTACACGTAGCTCTTCGGAAAGGCGCCAGCGGCTTAGTACTACCAGTGCTCGGTCTCTCACCAGCGTCAGGTGGGGAGTTGTATACAGTGTGTAAATCTAATACGGGCGATCAATTAAACCAGGCATGGGATTCATTAGTGTAATCATGGATTGCAAGGTTTTTTTTTCAAATTACTCTTAATTATACCTACAGAATTTTTTTTAAGATTATCGGAGCCGCAATGTAGGTACGAACACTTGTTATTGTTGATATGGCAGTTATGTCATCTGCTTTTGAAATTAGCTGTCAACGAATGTTTAACTCGTGTATGTTGGTCTACATTGCGCGCCGAATTATTTTGTATGGAAAATTTTGTTGCTCTTATTTTAAGTAAAAGTTATTTGAATGTACTTATTATGTCGAAAACTATCACCCGTTAAGAGCTTCGCCCGTATTAGACTTACACCCTGTATGTATATGTATAGCTAGCAATGTCGGCGGTACCTCTCAGTGGCGCATTGTCGCTGCTGCACGTAGCTCTTCGGGAAGGCGCCGGCGGCGTCCCTCCGTAAGCTCCGGCCGTAGTACCAGTGCTCGGTCTCTCGCTCGCAGCGCACAAGCTCGCCAACCTCCAATGTCAGGTGGGGGGGAGGGGCGGAGTAGTTGTATATGGCTGTGGAAGAGAGGTTCATTTAGTCTGATGAGTAATTTAGTGAGTTTTGTGATGGTCGTTCATGAGGCAGTATTGGGATGGATTTGTGTCTGCAAATTTAGACGAAGACAACACTAGCCCTACCAGTCAGGGGTAGAATACCGGCTTTATCTCCATATAAAAGAACGGTTTTAATTTCGTTCTTTTTCGTTCCTCGGTATATAAATTCTCTGTTAATGGAGTAATTTAGAAATACAACGTTGTTAAATACATACAATTTTGAGTACTACATAAAGAGTAAAAAACTATTTGAAATATTGAGCTATTTTGAAGATTTGTAGACTGCATTACGTTTATATCAGGCAATTGATGTCCTAAAATCAATATCAAAATAAAAGAATTAAAATCATAGCATCTCTTTAATGAAAAAATGTTTTTAAGTGACCTTACGAAGAGAAATATGCAATTTCGTGGTGTCCTTTTTGTAAAGGACTAACCAATCTAACCATGTGTTTTTAGAACTAAACTGCTCTTCATTTAAACTTATTTTTACAAGTACTAATCGCAGCGATTTTTTAAAATCTATTTACTAAAATATACAAAATGTTAATCAATCAAAACCTATACAATGTAAAAGTAAAATCTGTAAATAGATTGCGAATGTACTTATTGCGAAACATTACGCATGCATCAATAACAGGACGATACATTTTAGGTGCCCTACCCAAAACGGGCAGCATTTTAAGGCGCTACCGTTAGGCTCCACTAATCATATGCCGTCACTTTTTAATGAACAATGTCTTATAAATACGGGTCTATTCTTGGAAATTCAAAAGGGCATCAAATTGTATTGATAATGTATAAAACAAAATTCCGAATACTAAAACGGCTGGGCCGATTATGTTCGAAATAGTTTTATATATTATTCTATAAGCCACTATTGATTGATTGATATGATTTTTTTCCATATTTTTTGGACCTACGGATCAAAAGTTAGAGGGGGGGAGACAATTTTTTCTTCTTCTGTTGCAATTATCTCCGAAAATAATGACTTCGGGTACCTCCCCCTTCACCAGTTGGGGAGGTACCCGAAAAAAAAGTTTTCCTAGTTTATATTATACAATTTTGTTGGCACCTATAGCAAATTGTAGATTTATAGTATTAACGGCCACTGAGCTATGCTGCGGAAAGACGGACATGGCGAAACTATAAGGGTTCCGTTTTTTTGCCATTTTGGCTACGAAACCCTAAGTAGTCAACCTGTCGGTGAGTGTAAATGATTATGATATTTATTTTCTCTATCCAAAAAATACGACTGGTTATATCAGAATGCATGCCCTGTTGTAATAGCACCGGTCAGATTTGGCAAACAATAAGTTTAGTACTTGCTAATGTTGTCCAAAAAGGTTATACGATCGTCGGTAGATTGGTTAGACGCATAGTAAGTATGAGGAGTATACAAATGTGTTTTCAAAATAGATTATGGGTGAATCAACTTTTTTCTGTCTGTTATTGCCATGGTTACGGTCACCTGAGTCATGCAGGTTTTATGAAAAATTATGCTACTGAATTAAAACTTTTTTATCATCAGCCTATGATAGTCTACTGCTGGACGTAGGCCTCTCCTATTAATTATGCGTATAGACGCATTAGGAGGTAAATGCCCATAATCGCCACGCTGGGCAAGCGGATTGGCGATCGCAGTAATGTGTCCCCTATGATGACGCTGCTGCCCATCATCAATGAAATCAAAGAATTCAATGACACTTCAATCCCTTAGTCGACTCTTACGACAACCGCGGGTGATGACAAAGTGTATTCTTGCTGCCGTCACCACACGGACATGTAGTCCATAACTAAACTTTTTATCATAAGTAAACTTTTTACCCCAGGCGAATACAGTCAAGATAGGTAAACCTGGCGAAGATTCGGGACTTTCACCTACTTAGCAAAGATTTGTTACACAGTTTCGACTAAGGTGTCACCATTTTAAAACCAATTAGTACACTTTAGAGTTTTTAGCACATCAGTGATGTTTTGTAATATTAGTACAGTCGACGACAAATATATAAATTACATTAATTACGGTCACCTGGATCACGCTGGTTTTATGCAATATTATGCTACTAAAACTATACAAACATGCATTTTTCTCGTGTTAATAAGCACTTTCCTTAACGGGCCACCTACAAACATGGACTACATGCATGGTTTCGTAATGTAAGTAACATAATTTTGCATAAAACCAGCGTTACACAGGAGACCGTAACCATGGCAATAACAGACAGAAAAAGTTGTTTCACCCTTATTCTTAAGGTGCGTTCAAACTAAAAGAGCATTCGCTGTTCTAACCTCCCACTCTACGAAATTCGATCGGTACACAAAACGTGATTGGTTGATTTCGTAGAACGGCGCTAGAACAGCGAATGCTCTTTTGGTTTAAACGCACCTTTACAATACAATATATGAATTTTCTATACGAAATCCAAACAAACTGTTGCACATATATCTGAACACGCACTAGAAGGCCATGGCCCATGACAATAGAGCCTGCTCAGATATTTATGAGCATCCTAGCCGCTTTGGTATATATGATGACGACTGTACAAACAAATTCAATCACTGTTTACAAATTTTACAATATTTACATTTACAAACCACTGTTATCAAATTAATTAATTAATCACGCCCAAAGCATAAATAAGTGTAGCACTAACAAATCTAGTTAATTAACGTAGCAGTTTTAATTAAATAAAGTAGGATTTCAGACCCGCATGAGGGGAATAAAATGAAACATCCAAAAAACATGAATTTCTGGAAAACGCGATCTGAATGTTTTAGCATTACACGTTCGCATAGTGTTGTGCCATGTCGATTCAAACTCATTCGAGATTCTCGATACTGTACTTGACTTATCATCAGCCTGTATCAGTCCACTGCTGGACATAGGCCTTTCCTATTAACTTTGGGTATCGTAATGTCTCCATGTCCATATCAGGAGAAAAATGCCCATAATCGCAAGCTTGGCTATGATGACGACGCTGCTACCCATCTTCAATCTTCTATGAAGGAATGATCAGTGACATTTTCTTCCCGTAGTCGACTCTTACGACACCCACGGGAAGAGTTGAGGTGGTGATAAATGTATTCTTACCTGTGTAAGATGTTCCAGAATATTTAAACATTTTAAACACTGACATACCTACATGATAATGGAAATCCCAACCCAGCAAGTCGCGTATGGATGAAAGTGACTTTGATGAAATTTTACTAAGCTTATGATACTTATGATAGCCTTTTAATATTCGTAGAGTATTTAGCTGCTGCCACAAACACCGAAGTTCACAAATTTCGGGGATTTTTTTTCGGGTTGGAGTGACAGAGACAAATCCCCGTCACCCAGGGGAAAAAGTTGCATAGTTTGAAGAAATTATCCAGCACGCTGTACCGGGTGGTGGGTACAGCCAAGGGCATAAATTACACAATTTTACAGATAATGCTCCACACATGAGTAATAAAGTGTATACAAATTTATGGTCTTGATTATTTTATGCCAAATAATTGTCAGATCAATTAAAGTTTTGTACAGTCAAGGGTAAAAATATGTACTTATACACTTTTTTGTCTGGAGAATAAGGTCTAAAATTGTATATATATTTATGCCCCTGACAGTAACTTGCTGTGTTTCCAAACAGTGATTTTTAAACGCAGTGTTAGATTCAAATTGAGTAACAATATTAAAGGGCAGGGAAACTGAAACAATTCACACGTCTAGGTGGGTAAAATGCAAGAACTTCCACAGAGATCTGATCTGTATATTGTTACATATATACTTGGGTATATTTTATATTTATGTATGTATATATAGGTATATTTATATTTTTATGTGTATGAGTAGGTATTTATTAAAGCGATGTACAAGTATTCATGTTTTCATGAGTTTCATAATTTTTATTGTACAGGAGAGTTTTTTTTTGTTTTCAGTGACTAGTCAACTTTTGTATATATCATATTCATAACATAACCGTAGAAAATAATTATGATAAAAGTACGGAAGCCTTTTTATATTTGGCGTTCACGCCCTGTCTATCTGTATAACTATTTTATCCCAAAACGGTGGCAAACAAGCATATTATTATAATATATTATATAAAAGTACGGAAGCCTTTTTATATTTGGCGTTCACGCCCTGTCTATCTGTATAACTATTTTATCCCAAAACGGTGGCAAACAAGCATACGGCTCACAATACGGTAAGCATTTACCGTTGTTTATGAATGCCAGCAATAGCTGGATTTACATGCGCGTCGCTAACATTAAAACTGTTATATCTACCTACCTATATACATTTTTTTGGGGGGTAGTTGCCATAATCGTCAAGGTTGGCATGCGGGTTGGCGATCGCAGTGTCTCCACTGCACTTTAGGGATGCTGCTGCCCATCCCCCGGTGGTCTTAGTCGTACCCGGGTCAAGTGTATGATCATTGACACTTTAGTCCCTTATACGACTCCTACGACACCCACGGGAAGAGTTGGGGTGGTGACAAATGTATTCTTACTGCCGTCACCACGCGACATATATTTAGGGGAGGACTATGTTCAGCAGTGGACGTCTTTCGATTAATATGATATGATATCTATATTATCTACATACCTTTCCAAACAGTCACACAACTAAGAAACTATGCACTTAAAAATCTCAGCAGTATCAAATATTTTGTTTACCAACACTTCACTATAACAATATACAATGATCACACACGTAACTAGTGATGTGCCGTTACCGTAAATTACGAGAACAAAGAGAACTATCGGGTAACTTTCTCGGTAAAGTTCTCCGGGCGGGTAATTATGGAGAAAGTGTTTTAAGTTATTACTTTTTTCATATTTTTTTTCCAGAATAGTACTTAATTTAGTAATAATAATCTGACCTGAAAATTACATAAACATGTGACTAGTGGAACTAGTTTATTACCAAAATTACGGTAAATTACCGGCGTAAATTACGGAGAACGTTCTCCGCGAATTTTCTCCAGAGAATTTTTACAACGCAAAATGGTATTTTTTTGTTATATAAATTAAACATTTTGATAAAATGGGCAATAATGGTTCATAATAATGCTTGCGGTATATGTATACATAAAATAAAATTAAAAACAGCGTTTTTCGTATGAATAAAATAATTAAATTCCACGAAATCATTAAGAAACAGAATACTTACCGTGAAATTATATCTTGCAAGTTTCTTAAATAATTAGTTACATAAAAAAATAACAAGGACAATAAAAAAACGTTATAATTAAATGGTTTTTATACATTTACTATAGAAAATAAGGGAAACTTTAATTATAATGTCTGTCACGCAATTTTTTCCTCCCATGCTAAATGACAATAAAACTGTATCATCATCATCATCTTGGCCATAAGACGTCCACTGCTGAACATAAGCCTCCCCTCTGGACCTCCACATGTACCGGTTAGATGCGACCTGCATACGGTAAAGTCGTCTATCCATCTTGTGGGTGGACGTCCTACGCTGCGTTTGCCTAGCCGTGGTCTCCACTCGAGCACTTTTCGCTCTGCGTGCAATGTGGCCTGCCCATTGCCACTTCAGCTTGCTAATTCGGAGGGCTATGTCAGTCAGTAACTTTAGTTCGCCTACAGATCTCCTCATTTCTGATTCGATCATGCAGAGAAACTCCGAGCATAGCCCTCTCCATAGCGACTCTGGTAACACACATTGATTATAGACTTTCGTCTTAAGGCACTGAGGTATGTCGGACGAAAAGACATCGCGTAGTTTCCAGAACGCTTACCAACCGAGTTGGATTCGGCGGTTGACCTCTTTCTGGAAGTTGGGCCTACCTAATTGGACTACTTGTCCTAGGTAGATGTAAGAGTCAACAACTTCGAATGTGAGTGATGTTTTCGCCGTTCACATTGATGCCAAGTCCTTGCCATTCCAGGAGCTTAAAGGCATCTTACATTGCGGCAGTAAACAGTTTCGGAGATATAACATCGCCCTGCCTTACGCCTCTTTGCAACGGAATTGTCTTCGTAGTCTGCTCCTGTACTCGGACCAACATTGTGGCGTTGCTATTCAAACACTTCAACACTTCGATGTACCAATAGTCAATGTGGCATCGCTGAAGAGACTCAAGCACTGCCCATATTTCTACCGAATCGAAAGCTTTCTCATAGTCCACAAACGCTAAGCATAATGGCAAGTTATACTCCTCGGTCTTCTGTATAATTTGCCGCAGCGTATGTATGTGGTCTATGGTACTATAGCCTTTTCGGAATCCAGCTTGTTCGGGAGGCTGGAAGTCATCAAGTCAAAACTGTATGAAAACATTATTAGCAACATGAATAAACAGTAATATCAATCAAAATTAAATTTCACTTTTTTCCCATAGTAAATGTAGGAAAACAGTTTTCTTTAATTTTTTTTTGCAGTAAGTTGTCTCTTTAAAATTATTGGTACTAGGATAGGATTATTGGATAGGAATAGAAACGATTTTTTTTATTTTCATAAATTTGTATGGGAATTTTAATTCTTAATTTGCGGCATTTCTTCGGCTTCTGATCCTGAACAGAAACAGGATCATTTTCAGTACTTTGCCTAAAATACTCTAGCACTTTACTCTTGGCCTCATTGTTGAAATATCACTAACAGTTGTGTTGACAGCACGTCGCTTCAATATGAACTGACTGAATTCAGCATTATAATTGAATAAAATTTACACCCTATTCCCAGATAATTCTTAGAAAAGGGTATCACAGGCTCATAATCACAGTTGCCTATTTTAAATCCTAGGTAATTGAATACTCAGCTACCGATAAGAAAACCTTTGGTAAAGCCGCTTACCGCTTACGGGTCAAGTAAGGGGTTTATACGAGTACCTATTTTACCTGCTTGAACGTCAAAATCACCTATAAAACCCTGTCATTAGTTAAATAGCATTATGATACTTAAATGTACCACATAAAGTAATATAAAATACGATGCAGACAAAATATTCATATTCAAATTGCATAGAAAAAAAATACTATGGGAGAAAGTTACCGTAATTCTCGGTAATTTACGGTAAAGTTCTCCAATGAGAATTACGGAAAGTGTGAAATTACCCGACGGCACATCACTACACGTAACGCACTTAGTATGTGAAAGAATTACAAATACAATAGCAGGAATGTGCCAGCTACTAAGCCGCGCGGGCTTCTGCGCACACGTCGATCGATGCGTGCGCAGACCTAGGGATCTATAGATCCGGCTAACGTAAAAAAGGCCTTCGTGAGACATAATAACTATAAATATAATTAAACGGTTAAACACAGCTGTATTTAGTCACTACTGGCCGTGTGGTGACAGCAGTAACAATATATTTGTCACCACCCCAACTCTTCCCGCGGGTGTCGTAAGAGCCGACTAAGGCATTGAAGTGTTACTGCCCATTGTTTCATAGATCAGCAGCAGCAGCCTAGTGGACATATTAAGCAGGCCATACACGTAAGGGTGTACCTGACAGGTTTGCCTGTACAAGTCAACTGTTCAGGTAAACCGGAGCGTGTATGTTACAGAACTGTGCAGGTTTTTGCAACATACACGATCCGGTTTACCTGAACAGTTGACCTGTACAGGCAAACCTGTCAGGTACACCCTTACGTGTATGGCCTGCTTTACTGCGATCGCCAATCCGCTTGCCCAGTGTGCCTATTATGGATGGGCATTTACCTCCTAATGAAACTATACGAGGGCTGTTTGATAAGTACCCGATTTTAAGAAGAAAAAAACTTTTTTTTTTAAAGTATTAATTTATTTTTCTACATAATCTCCTTGTAGCTCTATACACTTTTGCCAACGGTATTCTAGTTTCAGTAAGCCGCCCAAAAAATAGGACTTCTGAAACTCGTCAAAATAGGCCTCTGTAGCGGCAATGACGTCATCGTTGCACGAAAATATTTTTCCGCCGAGCCATTTTTTCAGATTTGGGAATAAGAAAAAATCGCACGGAGCCAGATCTGGTGAATAAAGTGGGTGCGGCACCAATTCATACCGTAATTCTTTTAATTTTGCTGCTACAAGTTTGCACGAATGAGCTGGTGCGTTGTCATGGTGGAAGAGAATTTTCTTCTTAGTTAAGTGGGGCCGTTTTTTCTTCAACGCAGAGTCGAATTCGCAAAATAAGTTAGAATAATATTGCCCTGTGATCGTTTTACCTTTTTCTAGGTAATCTATGTGTATGATGCCTTGCGAATCCCAAAACACGGTGGCCATGATCTTTCCGGCCGATGGGATGGTTCTCGCCTTCTTAGGAGCAGGTTCACCTCGTAAAATCCACTGCTTCGATTGTTCCTTCGTCTCCGGATTGAAATGGTGGATCCATGTTTCGTCCACCGTGATGAAACGACGCAGAAACTCCTTTGAATTTTTTTGAAACTTGGCCAAACAGTACTTCGAAGTAGTCACTCGCTTCAGTTTATGCTCTTCGGTGAGTAAACGCGGCACCCACCTTGCCGATACCTTCTTCATGCCCAATTTCTTTTCTATTATATACTGTACTCGCTCGATAGAAACATTTACAATGTTAACAATATCTCTCACTTTTATTCGTCGGTCAGCCAGTATAATATTTTCAATTTTTTTCACCATTTCTTCCGTAGTCACCTCAATCGGCCGGCCTGAACGATCCTCATCAAATACGGATGTTCTGCCACGTTTAAATTCATTAAACCAATATCTTATGGTAGTCATAGAAGGAGTACAGTCCTTATAAACAGCCTGCAACTTTACTTTTATCTCGTCACAAGTTTTACCTTCCAAAAACAGAAACCGAATTACCGACCGATACTGTTCTTTCTCCATACTTGCAATTACAAACGAATGCTCTCATTTGACAGACGGGTAATGAAAAAAAAACAAACGAGCGGCATGTTTTTTTTATTTACTGGCCCATGAAGAATGCCTTAAAAAGGTTGTATACCTATTTTCAGCCAGCAACGTTCACAACTTTAAAAAACGGTTACTTATCAATAGGGCTCGCGGTCGTGTCCGGGTTTCGTGTCAACGTTTCTCATACCCGTGTTCGTGTTACACGTACACGGGTTTCTGACCCGATTTACACGGGTAATTAAAGTCCGTGTAAATAATACCCGTCTGCACGGGTACACGGATACACGGGTATTATTTACACGGACTTTAATTACCCGCGGGTTCGGAGTCGTCTTTGACGAGAAGCGTACGAATGGGTCGTGGGACTTATAAGAACTATAGTACAAATAGATAGGTAACCGGAAGGCTCATTGTGTCAAATAGACCTTATTACGTAACAGATAGAGTCGAAATTTATAAAACATTAATAAAAAAGTTATATCGGCTGACCTTTCCTGAACAGGTAGTGTTTTGTAGAGTCCAAGCTGCAGGTTACATTCAATAATAGACCATATTTGCATTTGCTCAAATTATTTCGAACCCGTTCGGTTCGGTGTTAAGTACCCGGGTACACGGGTAACACGCGGTTTCGTGTAAACGGTATCCGTGTATTGGACACGGACACGGGTACCCGGCGGGTTCGTGTAATTCGGGTTCTTAGTACCGTCGGGCTTAAGAGCACGGGTATCCGGTTTGGCGGGTTACACGTGTACCGTGAGCCCTACTTATCAAACAGCCCTCGTATTAGTATTAAGGTAGTTTTTAATTACGTAAACTTACGTTTAATTATATCCTGACGTTTCGGGCATGACGTTACACCCGTGGTCGCAGGCAGACTGGCGAGAGAATGTATCAACACCTTCGAGCTGCGCGGGTTTTTCGAACTACCCGCACTTGATCTTGATTATTCACTTCTAGGCTAGGGTTGTCACTAGGCCTACACACAACACTCACAACATCCAATGGCTTTAAAATGGATGTTTCACCACGCTTACATTTGTAAATCACGGGATTCCACGCGGATGAGATTCCTTGCCCCTCATTTTGATTAAAATTCCGATGTTTCTTAATTTCAATAGCTTCACGTACTTTTCGGCTATGATGTATACGCTCGGTTGAGAGGACTTTCGGGTTATGGAGCTCAATCCAGTGGTTAGGTCCGGACTCCAACAAATGCTCGGCCACAGCAGACTTATTCGTTTGACGCTTTTTAACAGCCGTGATATGTTCCTTGACCCTTTCCGCTATGGTGCGTTTGGTTTCCCCAATATAGGAACTACCACAGCTACAATCGATTTTATAAACGCCCGGTGTGTGGTAAGGTAAAACATCCTTAGGCGACCTTAGATGCCCTGCCACCTTTGATAACGGCATGTAAACGGTTGGTATGGAATACTTATTCAAAAGCGTACCTATTTTGTCCGTTACACCCCTGACATAAGGCAAAAATGCTGGTCGCCTTGCAACATCTGGATGTTTCTTCCTCGGTGTTCGTCTGGGTTGCCGTCTGTTCATTATGTAGCCATTTCTCTTCAGAACCTCCTCAACGTGCGACATCTCAATTTCTAGAAATTCAGGGTCACAAAGGTCATGTGCTCTGTTCTTCAGAGAATTAACCACGGACTGAAGCTGCCGGGGGTGGTGGTGAGACAGAGCGTTCAAATACCTGTCTGTGTGTGTGGGCTTCCTATAGACAGTGTGCGCCAAAGTGCCTGCGACCACGGGTGTAACGTCATGCCCGAAACGTCAGGATATAATTAAACGTAAGTTTACGCGATTAAGACCCGTTTGTCTTTAAAATATGAGTGATAATCGTGAAAGTTTAAATCAATATAGTTTTTAATTAGTTAGTAAGTAGCAAGTAGATTAGATTAAGAATCTATGTAACGCTTTGGCGCTAGCTGTAATGTTACGTAATTATGGTTCAATAAATATGCATAGTTAATAGGATAGGCCTACGTCCAGCAGTGGACTGAGATAGGCTGATGATGTAGGTATGATGCGCATGTTTCGGAGAGCCTAGGTCTCCATTATCCACTCAAAAAATGGGTACCCTAGGCCATTCTAGAACCAGGTCACAAAGACAAGTAATAAGAAATTTCTTAGAATCGGATTTATATCGTCACTTTGACATAACTATAGTCCCCCCTTGGGGAAATGGCCCTTGAACCCCCCAGTGGCCAAGAGTAAGTTAGGGTAGGAAAGGGTGTTCAAATTGGTTCAATTGGTTGACTCTAATCTCGTAAAGGTGCATTCAGACCAAACGAGCATTCGCTATTTTATCCCCCACTCTACGAAATCAACGAATCACGTTTTGTGTAACGATCGAATTTCGTAGAGTAGAGGGTTAGAATAGCGAATGTTCGTTTGGTCTGAATGCACCTTAACATGTCAAACAAAGTAACGGCAATGTAAGCACGTACGAACTCAATTAGTCGGTGAAAATAAATACAATAACGGCCAAATGATATTAGCTCTAAAGCCATTGTTTACTCATCTTTTATAGATATTGGAGGATATCCGGCCCTTTATGATGGTGAAATGGCGCTTTTAACACGTTTAGGCCATTCGATGTGAAGTAAGTGGAATATAAATCACTTTACTATTTTCAGAGATCATGTTAAGTAGCAGTGAGGTCACTATGTAAAGTGAAGATTATTTTAAGTATCGTATTTTTAAGATTTGAAAAAAAAAACCGGCCAAGAGCATGTCGGGCCATGCTCAGTGTAGTTCCATAGTTATTCAGAGACGGCTGGGCAGGCGGATTGGCGATCGCAGTAATGTGTCCCCTATAATGACGCTATCATCAATCTTCTATCAATAAGGCCAGTCGACTCTTACGTTACGACGCGCGAAGAGTTGGGGAGGTGACAAACGTACTGCCGTCACCACACGCCAAAATAACGGGAAATATTAGGAAAATATGGAGTCCGGGTCGAATGATGGGATCTTAAAGAAATCGTTCGGAGTCGGTTTTTTTATTGCCTTTGCCGTGTCTAAAACACTATTGTGTCAAACGCAACCCGACCCCATAACGCACCTGACACAGGATACCGTAACGAGAGCCGCTGATAAGCTAGCACAGACACCCGGTTTATCTCGCGTTATGAAAATAATTATATCCATAGTGAGAATATGTACAGTCGACGTCAAAGATATCATTACGGTTTAGGCGCCAAAAATATATTTACACGACTTTATTGCTTTGACATTAAGGTCGTGTAAATAGATTTTTTGCATCTAATTCTTAATGATAATGTATTTTATATTACAAGTTCATAACTATATGTGTATTATATGAGTGTATCAACTTTTTTCTGTCTGTTATTACCATGGTTACAGTCTCCTGATTAACCCTGGTTTTATGCACAATTATGTTACGTAAATTATACAAACATGCATTATTCTGGTGTTAATAAGCACTTTCTTTAATGTGCCACCGACAAACATGGACTACATCCATGTTTTCATAATTGGCTATGTAAAGTTTTCTGAAGGTATGAATATTATATTTTTCCCCTCACTAGCTCGTAAAGCGCTCGTTTATTCTTTAATACGAACGTGTAAAAACGCATATTATTCACTTGTGTGGCAAAGTAATGACCTTGGAGCGTAGCGCCTCTGATCTGTGGTAGCGCGAAGTAACATTCGTTTAACAGATAACAAAACGTAAAATGCTCATAGAAATCGTTTCATATTAATGATAATTAAATAATTTGTTTGAGAATTTAGTGTAAAATACAAACCTTTATATAATATGATGATTTAAACACATAAATCCTAAAATTTCATAAGTAACAATTGTTTAGTGAATGATGACTAGATGCAATCTCAAAACGCAGAAAATGTCAACGTCAAGTGAGCGTCAGGATGATTGACCAAAATAGCGGATCCGTGTTAGAGTACTATCATAATTTACTACCTATTTGCTACTATTTACTACCTATGTTCACATATTTGCTACCTAAGTTTTAAAAAAGAAATAAATTTTATTAAGTGGGCAGTCATTCTGACGTCAGGATGACTGCCCATATTTAGTATTTCGTGGTTAGACCCTATATTTTGCAACTTTCTATGTACTATGATTTACTACCTATTTGCTACCTAAGCATATATTTTTTCCAGATTTTTTAGGCAAAAAATGACGATTTTATAGGCATTTCAAATTTTGAGCAAAAAAAAAATAGTTAGAGTACCATCATAATTTACTACCTATTTGCTACTATTTATTACCTATGTTCACATATTTGCTACCTAAGTTTTAAAAAAGAAATAAATTTAATTAAGTGGGCAGTCATTCTGACGTCAGGATGACTGCCCATATTTAGTATTTCGTGGTTAGACCCTATATTTTGCAACTTTCTATGTACTATGATTTACTACCTATTTGCTACCTAACCTGATTTCTTTTTTTAAACTTAGGTAGCAAATATGTGAACATAGGTAGTAAATAGTAGCAAATAGGTAGCAAATTATGATGGTACTCTAACAAATCTTTTTTTGTTCAGAATATGAAATGCTTATAAAATCGTCATTTTTTGCCTAAAAAATCTGGAAAAAATATATGCTTAGGTAGCAAATAGGTAGTAAATCATAGTACATAGAAAGTTGCAAAATATAGGGTCTAACCACGAAATACTAAATATGGGCAGTCATCCTGACGTCAGAATGACTGCCCACTTAGTTAAATTGATTTCTTTTTTTAAACTTAGGTAGCAAATATGTGAACATAGGTAGTAAATAGTAGCAAATAGGTAGTAAATTATGATGGTACTCTAACAAATTTTTTTTTGTTCAGAATTTGAAATGCTTATAAAATCGTCATTTTTTGCCTAAAAAATCTGGAAAAAATATATGCTTAGGTAGCAAATAGGTAGTAAATCATAGTACATAGAAAGTTGCAAAATATAGGGTCTAACCACGAAATACTAAATATGGGCAGTCATCCTGACGTCAGAATGACTGCCCACTTAATTAAATTGATTTCTTTTTTTAAACTTAGGTAGCAAATATGTGAACATAGGTAGTAAATAGTAGCAAATAGGTAGTAAATTATGATGGTACTCTAACACTGATCCGCTATTTTGGTCAGTCATCCTGACGCTCACCAACGTCAACATTGTCAATGAATATTATAGGTTATAATCTTTATTTACCGAATCGAACTCGCATAAAAATAGTAAACTAAACAACTTTCAGAGTGTTCTGTTATAATTTTGTAAAAATAATGAATGAGAATGATTTAATAATGCATTGACGTTGGTGTGCAACTACAGGAATGTGTTAAAATCGTGCTGCGTTTACTTTTTCGTGCTAAGTTTACTGCGACAAAATCTTGCATTAAATACATGATGCATTTGGAAAATTTTTATCACTAACCCGATGATGATTGTAATGTGAACAAATAATTACCTTTTTTGAGTTTCCTGGCTATAGTGAGGGGAAAAGTTTTGTGTTACACACGGGTGCAAATGTATTTTACTTCTCGTATGTTAAAACACTCGCTGCGCTCAGGATTCTATTTTAGAACCACTCGCTTCGCTCTTGGTTCAACTATAGAATCCTTTCGCTTGCTCGTGTTTCAATTTCATACTCGCGGGTAAAATACAACTTTGCACCCTTGTATAACAAATAACTATTTCCCTGATAGCCGGCGTCTTAAGGTTAAAAAAAAGCGGCTCTTTTATTTTTATTTGCTATAAATTATTGATAATCTTTTTTTAAGTGAGTGAGGTGACGTTTGTGCAGTTTTATGGATAAATAGAGCCTAATACGTTCGTTCGCAATCAGTACAATGAAATAGCAAAAAAAATCTGTCAACGTCAATCTGTCACTGGTGTCATTCTATATATTTTTTTAAATGTTTCATTGTACTTGTTGCAGACGAAAGCATTAGGCTTGGTTCAACCATAAAACTGAACAAATGTCATCTCACTCACTTATAAAAATATTGTTAACAAATTAAAGGACATAAAATAAAAAAGCCGCGTTTTCTTGAACCTTAAGACAACGGCTATAGGGGAAAAATAAAATATTCATACCTCCAGAAAACTTTACATAGCCAATTTAAGTAACATAATTTTGCATAAATCCAGCGTTATTCAGGAGACCGTAACCATGACAATAACAGACAGAAAAAAGTTTATTCATCCTTTAGCGGTCAGAAAATGTCGAAGAAAGGAGAGGCGAACTTAATATCATACCAGAGTTATCCAAAAATCCCCATCTACCTGATACATGATACTCATGGTACACAAGCATAAATAACTACACCCTATAACCCCCCTTTGCCATTGATTTAAGGTTGAAAACTGTATAGATACATCTGCCCTATTACGTATGACCAAGTGATAAATTTGTCGCTGCGCTTGGCTTATCATTATAAAAATATAACGTTATCTCAAAACGCATAATCGGGGTTCGATGGTTGCAGTTGATATCAGAGCTAAATAAAAATGTTTTTATGCATTTTTAATGCTTGTTATACGTATTTTACAATCTAATTTTCTACGGATGTATTTTTTAAATTAAACTTTCACTTATCACTTTTGTTTTAACGACAAACGGGTCTTAATGGCGTAAACTTACGAATATTATCCTGACGTTTCGGGCATGACGTTACACCCGTGGTCGCAGGCAGACTGTCATCATCATCATATCAGCCGAAAGACGTCCACTCCTGAACATAGGACTCCCCCAAAGACAATGACCGGTCCTGTGCCACCCGCATCCGGCGGACTCCTGCGACCTTCACCAGGTCATCAGTCCACCTTGTGGGGGCCTACCCATGCAGACTATGTATTATTTATTAATACAGGCTTTTTACACTTTTTCCAGATGTTATTTAAAAAATAAGACTGAAATTATTATAAGTATCAGATGGCATACCTCTATTAAAAAAAAATACCGAGTATACCAATGCCGGAAGTAGGATTTGAAACCCCGTCCATTTTGGTATTTCCCTTATTAGTAGAAATACTAGAAACCTTCAACTTTTTACCTCAGGCGAAGATAGGTAACTCAGGCGAAGATTCGGGACTTGTACCGAAGATTTGTTATTTAATTAGTATTACAAACCACATTTTCGAGTTTCGACTGAAGTGTCATACACCATTTTAAAACCAATTAGAACAATTTAGAGTTTTTAGCACATCAGTGATGTTGCGTAATATTAGTACAGTCAAAGGCAAAAAAAGATGTATATAAAAATGCTCAAAACTATGTCCCAGTGTACTTTAAAACACACTGTCTGTGTGATAAGAACGTCGAAACATAATCAAGAGGATTCTTTTGATACATACTTTTGTATTGACTGTACCTACAGCCGACGTCAAATATATATTTACGGTCAACGCGCAAAAATATGCACACAATACTTTGTTACCTTGACATTAATGTCGTATAGTCACCCGAGTTAAAAATAAGTTTTTACACGTGTATCGCACGACTTTTTTCATAACAAGTGCCACAAAAAGAGAAATTAACGCACGTGAAGCGTGCGCAAAATTTACTTTTTCGCACTAGTTAGGAAATAGTACATTTCCTAACTAGTGCGGGAAAACTTTTTTTACGGCGAGGGTGAAAGTTGGAGCCCGAGTGAAACGAGGGCGACAATCACCCGAGTTAAAAAAAAGTTTTTGCACGTGTAACTGTAAGGGACGATTTTTTTTCATAAAAAGTGCGTCAAAAAGAGAAATTAGCGCGCGCGAAGCGTGCGCAAAGTTCGTTTTTGCGCACTAGTTAGGAAAAATATATTTTGGCATAGTAATGATATCTTTGACGTCGACTGTATGTACGTGTTGTTATTTGGTGTTTGAAATTAAATTTTAAGTGAAATGACAAGTAATGCGAAGCTTTTAGCTGTATTTCAGATGTGAAGGATAATTCCAAACAGAATACTTAATGAAAATGTGCCTTTGGGTGCGAATTTTAACTCCATGCCGATTCAACCGCTTTCCATAAAAATGCATAATATGCTCTTTGATTATGATTAAATTGTGTGTATATATGTATACACATCTATGTTCTAGGTTCTATTAGTATAATCTTCGTATAAGTTTGTGTCCAAGTAAAATTACGAGCAGACGAGCAGAACACAAAAAAAAACTGTTTTACGTGAAACGTTAAC
>JALPQI010017785.1:0-24141 GCA_025490895.1 Thaumatotibia leucotreta
CGTAAGCAGACGCGGCTCGATTCCCTATTCCGGTCCTCGAGCATAGATAACACCAAGGTAGCATTACCAGGTATCAGAATAGCTTGCGCCTAGGTACTCGGACACTATAAAGGCCTGGCCACGACATTGGTCTAAGGCGACCAGCGGCGAGCGAATCCATGAGTTGGAGCGGGATGCCGATATGGGTACGAGAGGAAGCACCATACGTTTTCCGCTAAGCCGGTCGCCTTAGACCGATGTCGTGGCCGCGGCGTAAGCGGCGTCCGTCATGCTAGAAGTAGCAGCCGGCGTGTTGGATATACTGAGCCGGTGACAGCGCGTCAGGTCGTCGCGGGGAGGTGCAGCAGAAAAGTGTTTCGCACTTAGGGTGGAAGGCACTATAAGCAGCGTCCGTCATGCTGGGCGCACCAGGCCGGCGACAGTGCGTCGGGCTGCAGCCCCCGGGCTATGAAGAACGCTCGTAGGCAGACGCGGCTCGATTTCCTATTCCGGTCCTCGAGCGTAGATAACACCAAGGTAGCATTACCAGGTATCAGAATAGCTTGCGCCTAGGTGCTCGGGCAATGTAAGCCGCGTCCGTCATGCTATAAATAGTTGCCAGCGTGTTGGATGTACTGAGCCAGTGACAACGCGTCAGGTCGTCGCCCGCGCGGAGGTGCAGCAGAAGAGTGTCTCGCACCTAGGTAGGATAGAGTGGAAGGCACTATAAGCAGCGTCCGTCATGCTGCCGCACCACGCCGGTGACAACGCGTTTGGATGGCGCCTCCGGGCTATGAAGCGTGCTCGTAGGCAGACGCGGCTCGATTTCCTATTCCGGTCCTTGAGTGTAGATAACACCAAGGTACCATCAGGTATCAGAATAGCTTGTGCTACCTAGGCACTATAAGCGGCGTCCGTCATGCTATAAGTAGTAACCGGCGTGACGGATGTACTGAGCCGATGACAGCGCGTCAAATCGCGCGGAGGTGCAGCAGAAGAGTGTTTCGCACCTAGGGGCTCGTATATTAATCATGCGAGGTTTTTTCGGCTACTTTTTGATGTTTGGTGAGTTTCTTGGCTACACCCCCACCCCCCTTAGCAGTCTCACGTGTAATTTGTGCCTGCCCCCCCTATAGGACCTCGCGTGTTTTATGTACAAGCCCGAGGTAGGGTGGAAGGCACTATAAGCAGCGTCCGTCATGCTGACCGCACCAGGCCGGCGACAGCGCGTCGGGCTGCAGCCCCCGGGCGACGAGGCGCGCGCGCAGACGCTGCAGGCGCGGCTCGGCGGCGCCGGCGCCCAGCGAGGGGTCCGCCCACAGCCGCTCGCCCACCGCGGCGGCGCGGGGCCAGATACGGGTGTCTGCAATCATAATACAGGTGTAGTGAGAAATTACTTGCCTTCGGAAACGTTCGTAAACACATGCTGTTTCAGGCAGTGTCACCGAGTCTGACTGAAGTAGCATGACAGCTATTACTGTCAGTCTCAGTGAGATAGACTAAAACAGCATGACGTTGACGAACGTTTCCGAAGGACATTTCTCACTACATCTGTATCTGGGTGCTTAGACAAGTTGCCAATCGCTAACGCCTAATCGTCAATCGTAAACGAAAGGCAGCTAACTGTCTTTGTCACACTAATATGCAAGAGTGACAGAGAGGGAAATCTACGATACGTTATCAAGCGCTAGCGATTGGCAACTTAGCTAAGCATCCTGTTAGTTTTTGAAAGCAATTTGGAATGTGGCACTTTTCGTGAAACTATTGTATCCACTCAGTGCACTTGTAACACTGTATTTAAGTATAAAATACTATCATGTCACAGGGCAATGCCCCTAAACGAAGTCCTGGAAACGCACCTGCACTAATTTGCTTTGAAATTTTGGTTGAGCTTTATTCCTATGTAAAATAAGAGGGACTGCTGGTAACCACAGTTACAGAAAGCAATTGAGTGGGTATTGCGGTTCAAAATAAGATATCACTTAGAAATCAGCCGTTCTTACAAAATATTTAGGTATAGGTACCTACTAGACCTCTGTTAGTTTGCGATCAACTAACAGGATGCTGAGGAGGCAACTAACAAGTTGCCAATCGCTAACGCTTAATCGTCAATCGTAAGCAAAAGGCAGCTAACTGTCTTTGTCGCACTAATATGAACGAGAGACAGAGAGAGAAAACTACGATACGCTACTATGCGTTAGCGATTGGCAACTTGACTAAGCATCCATAGCTCTACTAGGTAGGGTTTCGATTCGAGTGCGAATTTAGCTTCTTATTACCCAATAGTCACCACATTATAAATGAAAAAAATCCGCCTTCACTATCGCAAGGAAGCCATCGCGGTTGGCGTGATATTGATTTACTCCTGTCTCGGTAGCATATGCCTATTTGCCCATTCATCCGCCGGCAATTTGCAAGCTTAGTTGTGCCTCAGAAACCGTTGTCTAAGTAGAGCCTTCTTAGATACAGAACACACATTAGCCAAGACGAAGTACTAAGAAGGCCAAACAACTGAGTAACATATGGAACTAAACTACTTACCCAAAACATGCTGGTCAACGTACTCCGTCCACATAGCGACTTCCCCTCCAAGTACCCCCGTCTCACTGCTGGGCAGCATATGGGAATACATTCGCCTCCAGTTGGCAAACTTGGTCGTGCCCCAAAAACCATGATCTAAGTACCAAACGTTCTTGGGTACTGAGACGGCACGGTAGCCGAGACGAAGGAGTTGGATTAGCTGCGGACTTTCTACTGGCTCCCATACTTGAATGATGTATCTACGAAAGATAAGAATAGTAATTAATTGAGACACTCTTTTAAGATGCAAATGTTCAAAACGGCTTCTGAGGATATTTTTTAATTGAGGCAGCGTCGGATGACGACGGAAAGACAGGGAAGTAGGGTACAGATGCCTAAATTTTCTTGAGAGATTGGTTCAATAGTATACCCTATGTAAAGCTATGTAGGTTTCATGTATGGTTACTAGCCAATAACCTGACTCGAAAAAATATTTTCCCCTCACTAGCTCGTAAAGCGCTCGTTTATCCTTTAAAACGAGTGGGTAAAAAAACCCATCTTATTCACATGTGTGGCAAAGTAATGACCTTGGAGTGTAGCGCGAAGAAGCATTCGTTTAACAGAAACAAAACGTAAAATGCTCATGAATGAGTCGTTCCACATTAACTATAATTAAATATGGGGTTCTTCAAAAGAGGAGTGTACAAGTTCTTATTGGGTCGGCAACGCGCATGTGACTCCCCTGGGGTTGCAAGCGCCCATAGGCTACGGTGACTGCTTTC
This sequence comes from Thaumatotibia leucotreta, assembly GCA_025490895.1. Taxonomy (NCBI): domain Eukaryota; kingdom Metazoa; phylum Arthropoda; class Insecta; order Lepidoptera; family Tortricidae; genus Thaumatotibia; species Thaumatotibia leucotreta. The sequence goes on from JALPQI010017785.1 coordinate 3,282, forward strand.
CATCAGGCGGGCCGTATGCTTGTTTGCCACCGACGTGGTATAAAAAAAAAAAAATAATTAGTTTGAGAATTTAGTAAAAATACAAAACTTCATATAATCCTATTATGATGATTTTAACGGGTCCATATTGGCACTTATACAATTTTTTCTTCGAATATTTTTACTAATACCGTTTTTTACTCATAATCATCATTACTCCGAAAAATTTTACTCATACTTTTTTTCTTACTAAAAATTATACTTCTACCTACAATGTTCATAACGATTTTTATTTCGAAATTTTATCCTCCTAAAGTCGTCAAGTAGATTAATCTATACTCATAAAGTTATTTGAAATAAATTGTTTATTTATAAACATTTTCCCATTAGGTTCACTCTGTTGTGGTATAATTCTTTTATGAATAACATAAACTATGTAGTCATAATGGGCTTTGTGCAGAAACTGTTGTGACATACTCAACTTTAGCATATTTCTTTGTGGCAGATTTCGAGTTGTTCGAATATTATTCGAGCATAAATTCGATGCTCCTATTTATGATGAGGCATAATCTGGATGTGCATAAAAAGTATCGGTATAGTTTGTTTTAGCATAACAGAGAAGGAATAATTACAACCTCTCAATATAATCGAGGTAGTAGTAATATTCTATACGTACGTGTGTTACTGAGCTGAGTACTTTCTAGGTTGCTAAAAAAAAATAACCTCGAAGACTAAGGCGGGAGCAAAGCTCCCGCCTTAGTCTTCTAACCTAACCTATCCGAGTCGGATCTGCCCCGGAAGGTTTTGTTCGCTCGCTTCGCTCGCTCACTGCAGAAATTTTCACTCTTACAGCAAATTCTGCCTGACGAAAAAGGCAAGTTTCGAAAATGTGGCTACATGCCCAAAAAAAAAATGCAATTCTAATTTCTGTCTTATAACACTCGGCGTACTTAATTAATGATATGCCAAGATAGTTTCGGACAAAATAATATTCGAAATATTGTTATTTAAGCCAAGTGATGTTTCTGTCTCATTAAGTTGATGCAAAAATAGATTATACCAAGTCTGTTATGTCCTAAGCGTTTCGGACAAAAAAGTTTAGAGGGAACCCGTTTAGTACAGTACAAACAGCAACACAGCTAGGTATACACTTCAGAAATTGGAAATATTGCATGAAAGAGAATCACACTTACAGTCACATGTCAGTTACATAGGAATGTTGAGCCACTTGGCAAAGTATGCAATTTGGTCGTGTAATATTATGGGTTCGGTATTTTTCGTTAGTAGGCACGATCGCGACATTTCCGATGGTCCCCGATGATATGTCATCGAATCTTTGTTGCGTCAAAATTTCAGTATTTGAAAACTAGTTGACATAATAAAAATTCCTTCGTCTACGAAAATTAAGAATTAGCTATCGGCCATTATTAGACGCTAGATGTCGTTGTTCCTAGTGGAAACTGGATAACGACAGTTCTTCATAGATTTGTCTAAAACCCTTTAGTAATTTATACGTGTTTTCTTCAAATCGGATGCCATGATTTATCGGACATTAATAGGCGAGGTATTCTTTCAAGTCAAGATATTTTTATAAGTAGCCATGTTATCGGGCAATTTTAAATTATTTTTTTAATTGACAGAGACAAATGCTATTGCTGTCTTTATTATCATTCGTCACATCTCTTAGTTAACGTTAGTTGAATAAACTTTGTGGAAATATGGTAGATAGACGTTTGACAGTCTACCTATAATCCTTTAATCTGTCAGTAGCCATACAAATGTTTAATAGAGACTTCATAGTTTCTGGCTGAAATTCTAACTTTGAAAAAATATCTGACAGTGACAGCCGTTGAAATGAAAATGAACGAAAATTTCTACATAGCAGCTTAGCAGTCAAATTACCGGCTCTGAAGTTAGATTGACGTCTCCAGGACTAAAGCGGATGTTATATATAACGTAACTATAGTAACGTCAGCTTCCGGAAAAATCGCGTTCAATTATTGGTTAAACGTTTTTGTTATTACGTAACCATGGTAATGTCACCTTCTGAAGAAACCGTGAGCGATCATTGGTTAACCGTAGCAATGCCGCCCCATTGGTCAGCAGAGTTCGGCCGAAGTCGTGATACAAGTCTCATAAGATTTCGGAACCCGATTTGTATTATTCGACCAAGTTGCGAACAGTGCGAACGATCAACATTCCCGTGTATTATTTAATTTGAAGTTGACATTAATATAAATATATTTATCTCTTTCATTTTCTCTCTGCTCTGTCTTTAATGGTCAGTTAGGAGTGTTGCTGTTTGTACCTACTCTGCCACAACCTGATTTGTGCAGGTAGCTAGTTTACAGTAATAGTACGATTTATATTTAATTAAACAAAAATAATTCATACATAAAACAAGTACAGATAAAAATAAATACCTATAACATTAGAATATATAGCATAAAATAAGTATAGTGAAAAATTATATAAACATAAAAGTTAGTACTAAAAATATGTATGAAAAACAATATTATGAACATAAATAATTCTATGTGATGATGATTATGAACAAAGATTATTCTAAATACCGATCATTATGAAGTTAAATTGTATAAGAAAAATTTTCGGAGTTCCAATAATCTAAGTTGCAATTTTATAAATACTTTGGCGCACCCGATTTTAACACATAAATCCTAAAATTTCATGAGTAACCTTTGTTTTAGTGAATGATGATAAGATGACTAGACGCAATCACAAAACGCAGAAAATGTCAAATGTCAACATTGTCAATGAATATGTTGATGAATATGCTGTTTAAGAACCACTCGCTTCGCTCGTGGTTCAACTATAGAAACTTTTCGCTTGCTCGAGCTACAATTTCATACTCGCGGGTAAAATACAACTTTGCAGCCTTGTATAACAAATAATTGTTATTTTTGCTATGTAACAGAGATCTGTTGACGCAGAATGCTTCCTTAGGAATATTCCAGATTTATTAAATAGGACCCTACCCCTACTTTTAGAAAGTAGTTTACAACTTTCATGAATTTAACACATAATTTAAAGTAGGTATCATCTATAAGCTACGAGTACCTATTAAAACTATTCAGAGCAATGTCAAAATAATGCAAAGAGCCGTTAAACCCATAACACTAATTAAGTTCTGAATGCGTTAATTACTTCAAATGGAGGAGTTGAAACGGTTTCAACGAGTAATGAGTCTAAAATTAGCTCCGCTCCAGGGTCAAGGCGCAAGTTCCATACATAATAAACACGGAATAATAATACGACACAATGTGTGTTATTGTGTTTGTATACAGTCTCAAGTCTCAACTTTGTCTTCAAGGGACAAAGATACTGACAACAGTGTAAATGATTAATTTAGAAAAGGCCTAATATTTATTCGTTAGCAAAAAAGGCAACGATTTAAATGTTCTTTTAATATAATACGTAAATCCACCTTTATAACTTTTTTTTCCGTTGAATTTATGATCATTATAGGCTTACAAAATCGATAAATTATTCTAATTACTTATTATACGATCTGGTTGTTCAGTGGGAGGTCGTGAAACACTCTTTTATTTGTGCTCGCGACTAATTGGCGAAAGAGGAAGACCAGAACACAAAACCAAGACTGTTCCAATATCTCCCATTCGTTACAAGATCGATGCGAATAGTTACCATCAGATAAATCGAAGTGGATATGGTGCTTAATAATATTAGAACATGTTCTGCTCTTGAATAAAAGTTTTATTAATAAATACTTATCGTCTTTCGCCTTTTTCATAAACGCCCGAACACAATATACATTATACTTAAAAATGCGTATCAGCAACAACAACAACGACACATATTTGACCTAAGACGGAGATGTTGAACGCTTATGAGTAAGGGGGTTGGAAACTATCCTCACCTTTCCTTATCCAAGTATCTCTGTATCCTCTGCGGATTCGTAAGCTCAGAAGACCATATCATCACTGGCTGCTTGTCTTCACCGGTAGCCTCCTTAAGCTGTTCGTCCCAGATCTGCAGCGCTTGTGCGTGGAACTCCGCCCAGAGGCGGATGAAACCTTCTGCGTTTATCTCGAAACCTTTGTCGCGCATGTAGCTCACGATCTGCTCTGAGGAGTTCCAGCAGCCGAAGAATACCTGGAATCGAGAGGAATTTATGATCTTAACTACATTTGACCTGGATTCAATTGCGGGGGGGGGGTAGCATTTCGATGGTGTAAAATACTTAATATGGTGATCAGGAGAGAGACTTTTGAATCTCGCCGATGTATTTTTACCATCTTCAGTGATGACATGGTATTAATTAGGAGTAGAATGTGGCACTAGTTAATCGAAAATGGGGGTAAGGATTATAATCATCCATGAGTTTGAAAACGGCCTGCGGAATCACTCGTTTCGGCGACAAAAAATCTATAAGTGAGATTCAAAAGTAGGGATGATGCAAAACTCATCAATCAATCACATAATTAATAGGATAACTATCTCCTTTCTGCCCATATGGCTCATCGCTGGCCTGGGTAGTAGTACCCAGGTACTTCAGCGATGTTTCGATATAAATTATCACATCAGTTGAGCTGCCCAGTACCCCACATGATGGTTAACTACAAAACTGCCGTCCATTATCATTTTGCACTTGGAGCTAGGATAACTCACCGCCGCCTACGTAGATCAAAACTGTCAATTAATCTGCAGTAACAAACCTCGTCACCTCCCATATGGAACAAAACTGGCCTGGGCAGTACTTCAGCGATGTCTCGATACAAATCTGAGCACGACGCGGTACATGGCTGGGTTGGATAGATTGAACGATTGGAGTAAAACAGTAACAAACCTCGTCACCTCCCATATGAAACAAAGCTGGCCTGGGCAGTACTTCAGCAATGTCTCGATACAAATCTATGAGCACGACGCGGTACATGGCCGGGTTGGCTGGATTGAACTGCCCACATGGCGATTGGAGTAGAACTGACAATTAATCTGCTGTATAACAAACCTCGTCATTTCCCATATGGAACTAGGCTGGCCTGGGCAGTACTTCAGCAATGTCTCAATACAAATCTTTGAGCACGACATCGGTACATAGCCGGGTTGGCTGGATTGAGCTGCCCAAATTGCGAATTGAGTAAAACTGACAATTATTCTGCAGTAACAAACCTCGTCACCTTCCATATGGAACAAAGCTGGCACATATATGGACATTGCTGAAGTACTGCCCACAGTACTTCAGCAATGTCTCGATACAAATCTGAGCACGACGCGGTACATGGCTAGGTTGGATAGATTGAACGATTGGAGTAAAACAGTAACAAACCTCGTCACCTCCCATATGAAACAAAGCTGGCCTGGGCAGTACTTCAGCGATGTCTCGATACAAATCTTTGAGCACGCGGTACATGGCCGGGTTGGCTGGATTGAGCTGCCCACATGGCGGCTGGATACACAGCTGCCTCCAGTTCTTTTCGTTGACGCATACTGCTAAGTCTCCGTGCCCAGCTTGCTGGAAACATTGATATATTTATTGTTTGATTGCATCTTCCTTGCATATTAGCTTAAGCGACCTACGGCTTCTTAACAAAAACTAAATAAACGAGGTGGCCAAAGAATAGCCTGTCAGCTTTGGGGACTCAAAATAGGTCCTGTAGGGGCTAATTGTATGTTTTAGAAGGGTGGACATTTTTTGGAATTATACGTAAAATAGTCCTAATTTCTACTATTATTACTACCTAATTATTAGGTATCTAGTTCTGACACATGACTAATTTCTAAAAAATCTCTTAAGGCGTCTATTTTAAATTTAGGCGTAGTGATATCATTTGGAAGGTTCACGAGAGTTTCATTAGGTGGCGCTCGTGGCGGACCAGGGCTAGAAGTGGCGTTTGGCGTGCGGAACATATCTGTTGAGGGCGTCAAAGGTGATGTGTCAGGGGATGAAGGCTGTGATGATTCTGGATGAGTCTGAGGATTGTTGAGTGACGGTAGTCTAGGGCGAATATGATCTGCGTGGCGCCTGATAGTGTTCCCATTCGGCGTTGCAATAGTATACGAGTAGAGATTCTTTTGTTCGAATATTACTCCCGGTTGCCAGGTTTTTTCAAGCCGTGTTCTGTGGTATACAGGGGAGCCGGGGGTGTAATTTGCTTTGTTCGTCGTGCCTTCGATATTGGCCCTTACTTGTTTGTACTGTAGTTCTCTTCGCTTACTTGGCCGGATATTGGACAACAACGTATTTATTTGGCGGCCAAACATCAGTTCTGCTGGAGACTTGCCCGTGGTGTTATGTGGAGTAACTCGGTACGTAAACAGAAATTCTCGTAGTCGCTGTTGTTGAGGTTCAGTTGCAGATGCAAATCTCGATTTAAATGGTCGTACTAGACGTTCCGCTAGGCCATTGGTCCTTGGGTGATAAGGTGATGAGCGTATATGTAAAATTCCTTGATTTTTGCAGTACTGTTTGAATTCTCGCGATGTAAATTGAGGGCCATTATCAGAAACAATAATTTCCGGTAGTCCGAATGTACAGAATATATTATCTAACTCATTGCATAATTTAGACGTCGTAATATTGTGCATTGGCTTAATTTCGATCCATTTTGACAAGGCATCACTCAGAACTAGCCAGTAAGTACCTTCGAAGGGGCCGGCAAAATCAATATGGATCCTCTCCCATACCTTCTCTGGGATGGACCATGAATAAACCGGTAGTTCTGGACAATGAGGTCTATTTTGCTGACATCTACAACATCTCTTAACATATTGATCAATGTCTTCATCAATGGACGGCCACCAAACATAAAAACGAACAAGCGCTTTCATTGCCGATATTCCAGGGTGTCCTCTATGAAGATAAGTAAGGACCTTGCACCGTAATTTTTCAGGTATTACCATCCTGCCTTGCCACAATATAATTTTTTTCTCTACTGACAATTCATTGCGCTTTTTGAAAAAATGTTTAATGTCGTTGGTATACTGCAGCTCCCTCCAGCCAGTCTTAATGAACTTTAAAACTTCTGATAGAATTTGGTCTTGGCTAGTCATCTGCATTAGAAGTTCTTCGGAGAGGTGGAAGTCTGCCATTTTAGTTTCTAAAATGCGTGACTCGATTCGATGTACTGCACGCTCGACTTCAGATGGCTGAGTCTCAGAGTTTGGCAATCTGGAGAAGCAGTCGGCCAGTATGTTATTCTCACCTTTTTTATATAATATTTCGTAATTGTAGCTGCCTATTATTAGTGCCCACCTGACTAGTCTGTTATTTGCTACTTTTGACAGATTGCGTCGGACACCTAAAATGTGTATCAAAGGTTTGTGATCAGTAAACAAGGTAAATTTAGTTCCGCGCAAATATTGGTCGAATTTCTTTATTCCAAATAAAATTGCAAGTGCTTCACGATCAATTACTGAATATTTCGTCTCGGCTGTTCGCAGTTTTCTTGATGCAAATGCTATGGGATGCTCTGTGTTCCCATTTTTGTGATATAATACTGCCCCAACGCCTTTCTCAGAGGCGTCACATGCGAGAAAAATTGGTCGATCCTCATCAAATGCAGTCAGTGGTTTTGATCCAGCAATGCATTGTTTAGTGGCTTCAAAAATCTGAGTTTCATGTTTTGTCCATTTCCACGGTTTCCTGTTACCCGTTAGTTCGTGTAAGTCCGCACATAGTCCGTGTAAATGTGGTATGAAGCGTTCATAGAAATTAACGAGTCCGAGAAATGATCTCAATTCTTTTGAGTTATTTGGAACCGCAACTTTAGAGATTGCTTAAATTTTTTCCTTTGTAGGTCGTATGCCGTCTTTATCTATTGTATGCCCAAGGTATTCTATTTGTTCCTTTAAAAATGAACACTTCTTTAAATTCACTTTTAAACCGGCTTTCAGCAGACGTTCAAAGATAAGCCCAAGTGTCCGCAGGTGTTCCTTCATGTCTCCGCCAGCAATTGCAATGTCGTCGAAATAGACAGCCGTGTTAGGAATATCCTTTAATAGTTCGTCTAAGTAGTGTTGAAAAATGGAGGGCGCTGTAGATATCCCAAAAGGCATTCTGTTGTATCGAAAATATCCTAGGTGTGTCGAAAGTGTTAAATACTTTTTAGATTCTGGTGCAATTTCAAACTGTAGGTAAGCGTCCTTAAGGTCTATTTTTGAAAATATCTTGCCTTGTGCTAATTTTTGTCGTAGTTGGTCGAAAAGTGGAACTGGGTGTAAATGTTTGATCAACACAGGGTTTAGTGTACTTCTGTAGTCTCCGCAGATTCTAATATCTCCGTTTTGTTTGACGACGTTCACTGTGGGTGTAGCCCACTCAACTGGTGTAATATTCGGATCTACCTGGTATATAATGTTTTCATGTACGAGGCGTGTTATTTCTTTTTCTATATTTTTTTTCATTCCGAACTTGATAGGTCGAGCTGGTAAATGTACGGGTTCAGCTCCTGGTTTTATGTGGATATTAACGAGGTAGTTCTCAACCTTCCCAAGTTTTCCGTCGAAAAGCGGTTTATATTTGTCAATAACTTGTTCTAATGTCGTAGGTGTGATGTGTTTTATGGAGTATACAGGTTTGGGGAACTCCATTCCAAAGGTTTCACTCCAATGTAGCCCAAAAAGCATCGGGTCTGCGTGTTTCATAACGACAACGGAGACAATCTTCTGTTTCTCGTCGACTTCTACCGTAACGTCAGTGTTTCCTATTGGCTTAAGTTGATGATTACCATATGCTGTTAATTTAGGTGCCGTAGTCAATGTCGGAGACCCGATTTGTCGCCAGAAGGATGTGCTTATGATTGAGTATGCTGATCCCGGGTCCCAATCCATAGTGCAAGGTTTGCCATTGATAATTACGTCTATTCTTTTACAGTCTCTGTTACGTGTCTGTGTGACGTTGCATACCAGTTCGTCATCGGTGTTACAGTCCTCTGAAGAATCGTTTGAGTAGGAGGATGATCTGCTGCCTGTAGCATTAGTTACACGTTTTAAGTTATTGTGTCTAAGTGTAGGTCTGTCTTTGGTGGGCCTGTATTTCATTAAATACGCTCGACCAGTTTTTATACAGCAACTTTCATAATGACCTTCTGTGCTGCATTCCTCGCAAGTATGTTTCCTTGCCGGGCAGTCTGCTATGTTATGTTTGTCGTTCTTGCCACATCGTACGCACTGGTGGGAGCGAATTCTCCGAGGGCTTCTGTATTTAGTCGATTGTTGTCGATCAGGGTTAAATTTCTTTTCGATTTTCTTAATGTTCGAAGATAGTGTGTCACGTTCTGCTTGTTCACGGGATTGTGCGATTGAAAATAACGTAGCGAATGTTACTTCAGTTGTGTGTCCGTTGCTTTCTTCCGTCAGGTTGGGCCACTTCTGTTTTAAATCCGTTTCAAGTTCAACGTGGTTTAGGCCTGTGGCAAAGCGGTCCCGTAGCTGGCGTTCTAATAGTTTGTCGTCGTAAGCGCAGTCTAGACTCAGCGCTTTTGATCTGTTTGCGTAATGTTCCATCGTCTCATCATTTTCTCGAATGCAACTCCAAAACTCTGTGAGTGCGCGGTATCTGGTTCTCTTGATTCGATATAAATCCAAGAGTTTTGTACGAATGTCGGCGTAGGTGCTGGTTTCGAAACATGGGGTGAGAGCCGTTTTAATCTCTCTGAAAATGTCAGGTGTTACGCTGTTTAGTAGAAGATCTTTCTTTAGATTACTATCAGATCCTATGGCATGTATTGAGCACTTTGTTTCAAAATAATCTATGTAGTCACTTACCCTATAAGTGTCAGGGTTAAATTTTTCCATGTTGAATGCTTTAAAAATGGCAATCCTGTCGTTTCGCGTTTCCTGGGCAGGGGTGTTAGCGCTCGTCACGCTGCCGTCGGCCTGCACGGAACCCGGTTCCGCCCGTGTTGTCGTGTGTGTCAGAGCCATACTTAGTAATTGTAACATTTGTTCCTGTTGTTTTTGTTGGATGCTCAAAAATTGAGCAAATTGTTCGGCGTCCATCTCGTCGCCAATAAAATAAATTCAGCTTCTCACATAAATATGTATATTGTAGGTTGTTTTGACAATATAAAAATTATGACATTGATGTTCTAATTAAAATGCTTTTCTACATCTAAAGGAAGGAGGTAAGGTATACTACAACTGGCAACAGTGTATAAAGACGTCGATACGGTGCAGCATTATTTAATCATAATACTATCTATTTACTTCTATTATCATAAACAGTCTATTACCTACTACCGACGTACCGACATGCGGGCATTTATAATAAATTAACAATATGTGTTACTAGCAATCGTTATCAAATATTCCAAATATATTATGTAAGTTATAGGTATGTAATAAAAAAGTGTTAAAAGTAATTTTATTTTTTTCATCCTAATTGTCAGACACTGCAATCTTTCACTTGAAGAGATGCTTATCTTTAACGAAACCGATTCCACCTCTGAAATTTTCTTTAGACATAAGGTTTTTATTAGGGCTTGCATTCCGGAATTCCGGAATTTCGGAATATCGGAATTTCGGACCGATTTTGCTGTTTTTACAGTTCTGGAACTGACACAGCTAATATCGGAATTCCGGAATTGAAAAAAAAAGGGTTTTTATTATATGGATAAACATAAAATATCAACACGATTATGATATTTAGGTACAGAATACAGAGTACAAAGCCACCACAAGATATATTGATAAGTAGTTTGCCACAAATTGTATTATGTTTTCTTTTCTGTAAAATAAACTGTGTTTACTAAATACTAGGTACTACACCACGAAAACTGGCCAAGGTAAGCAACGATCCTGTACCAGATTTTAATTATCAATTAGGTTGCAATTATTTAACGTTATTTTTCTTTTAGCCCTTCGATAATTATACGCTATTTACATATGTCGAAGAATGGTAACCTTTGACTTAAGTCTCCACTTGGTCTAATATCAAGTAGCATTTCAATAAAGTACAACATTGGTATTTGTAATTTAAGTTATTTTAACAGTGTATTCCTGACCACATTTAGAAACTATAGTGTCATATGAACTTTTCTGGATATAGCCTAGTTACCGAGTTATTACCAATTGAAAAAAAAATGTTGTTACTCAGTACGAAAGGTTTTGTTTAACGGCGTTGGCGCCATTATGGAAAATAGTCTCACTAACCTCATTAATAGATGTCAAAAAGTGAGAAATAAAACCTTTAAAAAATGAGGTTTTCGTAAAAAAACCGTAAATACTCATTTTAAGTGATAGTTTTATAACATATACTTTTTATGTTAAAATACATTCAAAAATAGTAAAAAATAAAATTAAATAATTTTTTTTTCGCCAAAAATGACAAACCTCATGTAATATTTTTTGTTTGTTTTTACATCAAATATGCGTGGTTAAAATATTTCGGGTTTTAAGAGCCCACGTTATATACACCGTGTTTTTATTGATTTTCGTTAAATTAAAGGGAAGCTTGTTTAGGTCAAAATGTTCAATTTCTCTAAGAAACTAGTATCTTAACTCTTACTGTTATTGAGTTATTAAAAAAAATAAGTTTAATGAATGAATAAGTGTAGTGCAAACTTTATTACATCCTAATGTTACTTATTTTGACGTGTGCCGTCAGTCATCTGAGATCTTATTCTTAAGGTTTTCTCACACTTCCCATTTCAATCTATGAAAAAAGCCAATATACCAGGCAACTTCTATTAATGTCCCAAGTAACCTGTCCAATTTAACGGAAATCAATAAAACACAGTGTATAATGACTAATGTTTCTGATTCGAATTACCATACCTATAAGTACTAAGTATTTGGTATAAGAACGTAACCTTAATTTATTGATGAACAATACAATGTGCCTATGAGGAAAGGGAAAAATTAACAGCGGATTTACGATCAAATTTGAAGTCACAAAGTCGTATAAAGTTTACCGGATGCCATCTATTTTAAGAGAAAATGTCTTGTATTACCGTTTTAGACCGTTACGCATTTTAGGTGACGATTTTGTCTCTGTGTTGCCTTAGTCAAGACCAACAACACAAAGGTCACACTTAATTGACAAACATCAAAAGGACAAACAATCTTTTATTTTTATTACCTAAAACATTAAAATGCATTTTTTGCGATAGTTCCATTAATTTTATGGAATAATTTTTTAAGTTGTGCAGCATTCGAAATACACAAAAAATCTTGCTTCTTAGCCTCAGGAATATGCTGTTAAAATTTTTCTCTTTCCTCATGAGCATCTTGTACACAAATCGTATCGAATTTTTACGTTTTATTTAAATAATACCTAGTTTTATAAAATTTTCGTCAGTTCCGGAACTGGTTCCGGAATTCCGGAATTGAAGTATAATATCGGAAATCAGTTCCGGAACTGAAAATGGTCCGATATTGCAAGCCCTAGTTTTTATAAGCTATCAATCGCTAACTCGCTATTTTGGTGGGCCCAGTATGTACTCACTAACTACCTACTCAAAGAGACAGAGCCTAATAGTATGGTATGAGTAGTATGGAGATCAGCAAAAGCTGTATAATTGATATGTAATTTTTATTCCGTTAATAATGAAATATGTTTATGAATATTATTTTAAATTTAATTAACATGGTTTTTGTGGACTGGATCCTTTTCCCTTAACTACGTCCAATTGTTTCTCACTTAACTTTCCCAATCAAGTTTTAAATAAGACCTAAGTACTAAAACACGCTCAGCGTTTGGTTAAGAATTTGCATAACTATGCATGAATATCCCATTTCAGGAAAACCCGAACTGCCGATTATACATTACGATTTACGAGTATACCTAAATACATTACATATGTACGTACTCGATTTTATAAAAAGAACATTTTAAATCAAACAATGGGGCTCCCGTTAAATGTCACCAATTGAGTCAATCTAAATTGGTTCAGAATAATATCGTGCTTTTAAATGAGTTCCCTGAACTGATGCAGGAAACCGACCAAACGGCTTCGGCTTGACTAATTCATTATTCAGTCACAAATAAACAGGAAACGAAATCTTTTGAACTTAGCAATCTTTGTTATGGTTTCCAACACGTTCCATATTTTCACTTTCGACGGGTAATCAACGCTTTCAATGAAACGTAACTCGTGTAATTATAACGTTATAACAGTAACGGCATTTATCTTGATAATCCAGCTCGTTATATTCCTTATCTCTTTGAGATAGAGTAGTATTTACCTTGCCCCATTGCCAGCCGTTGCCCGCGTGCGCGGGAGCATCGATTTCGATAACGACGCGAATGCCTCGTACTTTGGCGTACTCTATTAGCTCTTTCACTTCTTCTCTGCTGTATATTTCAGATTCTGAATAAGCACCATATCTGAAAACAATTACATATAATACCGATTCAATAACAGAATTAACTTGATTAATAGCCTTTGTCACAACCACAGAACCCCTGGGTTGGTCTGCGTTCACAACATCTCCGGATAAATAAATATACCCATCCGTCGCATACAAATTATCAATTACTATCCTTCTCCACAGGCATATTATAAACGAAAAAGGACAGTTAACATGTATCTGATTTTATGACATATCCGTGGATAGTGAAACAGGTCTTAAGTATGAAGAGTTTGACTGAGAACGTTTGGATAAAAAATAGTCGTTATCAAAATAAATACAGGGTTAGCCTCCGTAGCCTAGTTGGTAGTGACCCTGTCTACGAAGCTGGAGGTTCCGGGTTCGAATCCTGGCGAGGGCATTATTTGTGTATTTATTTATCACAAATATTTGTTCCTTGGTCATGGCTGTCTATGTATTTAAGTATCTATATGTATCTATCTATTATTTATATCGTCGCTTGGTACCCACATCACAAGCCTTAATTGAGCTTACCGTGGGACTAGGTCGATTTGTGTGAGATATCCCAAGATATATATATATCTATTTACCCTGTTATTATTGTTATTATTTATAATATAGTACCTCGTAAACTGTGGAACCCGTGTTGACTCCAACGGAAAACTATGTGAATCGGTCACATGCCAATGAAAAACGTTCATCTTTGTCGCAGCCATGCCGTCCATCGTCCTCTTTATGTCCTTCAGCGGTATAAAGTTTCTAGAAGTATCCAGAGTGAGTCCTCTGTGTTTGTAGACGGGTCTATCCCGGACCTTAGCCCCGGAGACCAGACGGAGGCCGCAGCTGCCGGGACCTGGGAAGTCTGGCCGGTCTGATGCGACGAGGTGGGTGAAGGTTTCTAAAGCGTGGCGGGCGCCGTAGATGGTCTCCGCGAAGATGTGGACGGCGACTGTTCCTTCTGAAAAGTGTGAAGAAATAATGGCAAGATTAATAATAATGCTAAGTATGGCTTTTGGCAGATGTACTCAATGTGCCGACCTCTTTACTTAGCCCAATCTCTGACTCATCCAACCTTCATCACCACAGCCCACTACTCTTTTCCATTTCATTTTCAATAACCTCTACGCCTGCTTGTGTAATGGTTTGCAGCAGGCGTACAACACTGCAAATTTCGTTAACAATTTCGTTAACTGCAAGGGTTTCTATGTGTTGGATCTATATCCCCAAGCCTATCAGACCGGGATTTGTAGGTCCGTGATTCCCAAGGATGCCAAGTAGCTCATACAATTTATGGCAATTTTGGTGCACCATATTTATTTATTGTGCCGATACCATAGCAGAAATGCTCGAATTTCTACGAAACGTTCCTAGAGATAAGTCTAATAGTTATGGTTCATGGTCATTACATTACTATTATTCACCCCTTCCAGCTAGAACTGGGAATACAGATGCCTTTAGTGCAATAATGCTTTACTAATAATTGCTATGAAATGTACGATATCTTTTCGTTGTCATAATAAAGTCTTAACGCGATAAGCTAGGTACCTAATACATATGAATTTAACATAAATCAAAATCAATGTTCGGTCGTTTTTTTGTGGTTCTCCAAGCAAACTTGTTGACCGTTTAAGAGTCAGGCGATGATTAAGCTTTGCAAGGTCGTTCAACTTGAACATATATAAGTGCATTTAATCAAAGCCATTAACACGAATCTTAGTGTGATTTTATATTATCAAAAAGAGATAATTAAATTTAATTAGCTTATTAATAATCGCATTCCTACAAATGCTAGCATGCTATTTGGTTTTTACGACGGCTGGGTGATGATTTCATTGATGAGTACATGTACCTATGCATATGTGATGGATAGTACTTACTCGTCATAGGACATATTGGACATGGCGTTAAGAACTTGATATCAGTAGCCGTACCATGAGCTGGCAAGTAATGGATACGTATGGTTTTACTCGATACGTATCTAAAGCAGTAGCTAAATCGTACTGGTAGGCGAATAGTAAAAGTGTAGATACTTGAACTAATCGTAAATTAAGTTCCTTTTCTCCCACAAAATATGTCAAGTTATCAAGTTCTTCACACGTTTCACGGTTTATAAATGGCTACAGTTTAGGTAACTTTTTATAATTACGAATACAATATCAAAATATGCATGTATCTACATGAGATAATTCAGTAATGTAATGTGTCCATTATAATGACGCTGCTGCCCATCATTAAACCTTAATAAAGGAATAGTCAGTGACACTTCAATCCCTTAGTCGACTCTTACGACACCCAAGGGAAGAATTGGGGTGGTGACAAATTAATTCTTACTACCGTCACCACGTGGCGCAAGGTTATCTCAAGAGCACATTATATTAGTACCTACTAACCTTTTATCTGAACATCTAATGCATACTGCTCGTCCGTGTTCCAAGTGAGACTTGTGTCCGCCGATTTGACAGATGTGTAGACAACCACCGGGGTGTCCACAAGTTCTGTGACGTTCCCACCACATTCTGCCATCAGGTTTGCGGTGACCACGTGGGTCATTTTCACAAGGATAGCTCTAGCCTCGGCTGGCACGTCGATAAGATCAAACCTGGGGATGAAAGAGAGATACGTTGTCTGTAAATAAATATACTTAGGTACATAATAGTATTTTATGTGACTGGTTCATAATATAACTTTATCTACATGCATATAATAAGTTTTCTACAATATGTTTATTTTTGTGGCAGCAAATTATTGGTCACGGTTGTAGCGGCGTCCCGGATTTCTGGTGGTGTTTTACACATTTCAACATCACTGTCTTCGTCGTCATAAATAATTTTTCAGTGTAAATATTTCACAACGAACTCGATAATATTTAACTTTCAAGTCAACAGTCCAAAAAAGTTGGATGTTTGAAACAATGAGGGTTTTTGATACTTTTTCTGCCGCTATGGGGAGGTGAGATGGCAGCACTGAGCCGACCGTTTAACGAACTGTCAAAATAAATACGCGCATTTAATTTTCAACATATTTATAGGTTTATTTATTCTGAAAACCATTACTTTAGGCATATTGTTACCTAAAATAAATAAATAAAACAGTTCCAAGTCAATTCTCATAAAATTAACAAAGTTAAAGTAATTATTTTGAATACCAGTGACTTTGCGCGCCTGTTTTATAGCTCCGTCTTCAGTTCGATGACCGTGTAATAGTCGTAATCCATTACAAAATCAATTCTCTTCCAAATAAAATAGAATTTCAATATTTTAAGCCCAGGTGCCTATGAATAGTATGAATCTGACAGTTGTCGAGACCAGGTACGTACGAAGCGCCGCCTGGTGGCAGAAAAATTATCGAAAACCCTCATTCAAACAAAACAAATGACTGAACTGACATTGGTTTTTTTTTATTCATAAACCAGGTAAGGTCTTGAGTCGATATCGATTCTCAAATCGATTCTCAGTATTCGAGATTTAGAAGAATGTATGGAATATGAATTTTAATGTGAATGAAATTACAAATCGATTAATTCGATAATCGAAATTAAAGTGTGTTTTTTCTTTTTAACAGAATGTTCGAAATTTAATTGTGATTATGATATCGGTTGCCGATATCGTAAAGTAAAAATTATGATACACCCACAGATACAGATTTCTTAAAGTAGGCTATTTGCTTACCGCCGCTAAACATATTGTAGACAACTTATGATATGGATGTAGATAAATGTATCTAGGTTAGGGAATGCAACCCGGGTACCCGGGTACCCGACAATATTTAGGGTCGGGTAAACCCCGGGTTTTCATCTCATACCCGGGTTTTACCCGAAATAAGAAAATAGGTATATTGAGAAATGTAAAAGTTAAGTAAAATTGGAAAAATAATGTTACGACTAAAACCCTAACATAAGAGTTAAAGCGTTATGGCACTTGTAACTATTTCTATTATCATCTAGCCCTCACTTATTTTACACTTAAATCGTGAAACTTTATATTTTCAAATGCATATCGAACGGGTGAGACATTTCATTTCAACCCTTTTGTTTTCACCGCTGACCGCCGATAAATAACAACGACAATGCACATGTTACTAGTTCTACGCCCTTTACTCCTCACCCCTCACCCTGGTTGTGGCATAAGTTTGTTAATAATTTGGATTTGCACCTGTAGTCAGTGAAGTTGAGACAGACGACGCGAAGATAAATTTTCTATATGGTGTAACTTCATTTGTAAACGCCAACTGAAAACAATGCCGAAGGCGTCGAATATTGTCCGGAGTTGTTCGTGCAAAGTCTGTTTTTTATATGATTTTGAAATTAAATTTTCAATATTTCAAACGTGAGTTGACATCATCATCTCGTAAGACATCATAAGGCGTTCAATGTTGAACATCTGGATGCTTAGCCAAGTTGCCAATCGCTAGCGCTTGCTAGCGCATCGTAGTTTTCCCTCTCTGTCACTCCTTCATATTAGTGCGACAAAGAGGGAAAACTACGATGCGCTAGCAAGCGTTAGCGATTGGCAACTTGGCTAAGCACCCAGTCTCCCCTGTTGCATCCAGATTCGAGACTCCCGCCCTGCAACCTTCATACTGTCGCATCGCATGTCCATCTTGTGGGTGGAAATCCTACGCTACAAAACTGTAGTCTGCTTACGAGCACTTTTCGACCCCATCGGCTCCTGCTCTCCTGTGGCCAATGTGGCCGGCCTATTGCTATTTCAGCATAATCTGGATGGCTATGTCGGTGACTTTAGTGCGTCTCCAGGTCTCCTAATTACAGATTCGATTACGCAGAGAAACTCCGAACGTTATGAGATGTATCCGAGAGTGAGTGACCCACGTTTCAGCACCGTGGTCATCACTGGTACCAACATTGATTCAACGTCGACATACCGATAGTCATCACTAATAACCCAAGCAGCGCCCACATCTCCACCGAATTGAAGGCTTTTTCATCGTCCACAAACACTTAATGGCAAATTATACTCTTCTATCTTTTGCATGATTTGCCGCAGCGTAAGGACACATCCATATCTCCTTCTATGGCTATATAGATACTATATATGGTCCCTTCGTAATCCATTATGTCCGGGAGGCTAGAAGTCATCAAGTATGCGTCTAAGCGGTTCGTGATGATCCTTGAAAACAGTTTATAATCATGACTAACCTTCTTCAAAAGGCTGTTATCACCTTTTTTGAAGAATTTGACTGCAGAGGAAAATAAAACTTTTGACACGCCGATTTCACGCCGGTCAAAATCATCGGCGGCTGCGGCGTGGAAAAATAATCGGTGGCGGCGGCGCGGCGCACATGTCTATTACGGACTGATCTTTTGTATTTAATATTGTGATTTATTATTTTCACGAATAAATGTAAACTCTGTTAATCAAAATAGCATTTCATTAATATTTACCTTTCAAAACACAGAAATCAATACTTCATACTATTTTGGTCGAAGACCGGGTACTACCCGGGTACCCGGGTATTAAAACGCAAAGTCGGGTAATACCCGGGTACCGAAAATGGCCGGGTATTGCATTCCCTAATCTAGGTACACAAACTCTGGACGTTTGAAAGTGCATTCAGACCAAACGAGCATTCGCTATTCTATCCCTCACTTTACGAAATCAACGAATCACGTTTTGTGCAACGAACGAAATTTCGTAGAGTGATAGTGAATGCTCGTTTGGTCTGAATGCACCTTAAGAATAGTACTAATCAGTAATTTATTCTGATACCTACACAATACATTATGATGCTTCATTGCATTCAATTAGCATCAGAGGTTTTACAAGGGCCACT
The DNA here is from genome assembly GCA_025490895.1 of Thaumatotibia leucotreta. NCBI lineage: Eukaryota > Metazoa > Arthropoda > Insecta > Lepidoptera > Tortricidae > Thaumatotibia > Thaumatotibia leucotreta. The sequence continues at coordinate 22,344 of JALPQI010017785.1, forward strand.
ATAAATAAAGTCTCTATTTGTTCAACAACTTTTAGGTTTTTGGAACATAATATACCTAGTCAAAATGAAATAAGAAAGAGCACTTATTATTAAACCAACATTATTTTGTCCACAGATAATGAATACGAGAAAATATTTTTCGTGTTAAGTAAAACTTGTTTAAGATAAATTCAAACTTTAGTCCATCCATAAGAATTTTCGACATCGGTCGAAGAGTCTTCGAATAACATTTCGGGGATCATACGTAAAAAAATCGTGGAATTCATTGTAATTTGCAATAGGTAAAGTTTTTCTACCTTCAAATAGGTACACTATGAGTTTATTTAATTTGATATTAAGTATGTAAATACCGAACAACTGATACAAATGTATGTTTAAATGTAAATGTAACGTGCAACGGAAACAAGTTGATAAGTTGCATATAGTTAAGATAAAAACATTTAAAATCATGCATTAAATTGTACAAAATTTATGTTGGTCATTTGTTATACATACAAATCCGATTAAATATTTATAGCGTGTTAAATTAATGTAGTCACGATTGTAGTAAATCAAGCAGTCGCAAAGGATCGATAATTCTTTTATAATAAAATGTGAGAAAGTGGGCGTAAGAGGATTTGCCTGAATATTGAGAATTGTTGCGTTGTCGCAGGCATGAACCAGTCGAATCTGGCCCCGTTTGGCTCTGTATCCTGTAGCATTTACCTTGACAATCTAATACCAAAATGTGACATAAATTTAATGATCGTGATCGAAATTATGGGTGCAAATACAAAACTTTCATGTCAAGTGGACATGAAAGAGCACAAGCACATACATCTATAAAATATACATTTACACACCTAAACAATAAAATTGGGTACTTATAAATTTTTCAATTGTTGTAGTAGTTTCAATGAAAGTGGCTCCCACTTCACCTTCTGAGTTCTGATTCGGACTTATTGTTTTTCTTCACACAATATTGTCAGTATTAACTTTATAACGTATATTAGGTATATTTTCTTTATCTCGTGTTTAACCAAGAGTTGAAAACGTCTCTTAATCCGTAGTTAGAAATCTTTGGTAGTCGGAAAAGAAGACTACTTACAAGATATTTTGAAAAATATTAAAGACATAATTTGGACAGAATAGGGATCAGGATACACTGAACAAGGTATAGGCGCGTGCAGAATGCTTCGCAATCATTTTAACACCACGGGGCACACTTTGGGTCGCAATACCGTTACCCCATGGATCATCGGTCATTCACCTAATGATCAAATAATTTGCAAGAATTGTAGAATAAATATTGACAAAGAATAGTCTAAGGTCATTGACATTATAAAGAAATCTTTGAGATAGGTGTTGTTGGGTCACACTGAAATGTATTATTTTATTTGAATTGCAGTGGCATGTAGGCGTAGGTATGTACGGTGTTGTCTGTTCAACAAGCAGGAACTTAACTACTTATATTTATAATAATTTCTTCGGTTACCGCGAGTAGAGCAACATACGTAATAATATATAGAGAAATAAAAGTTTATAATCAAATTAGTGACAGTAATAAAAACACAAATAATGTGACACTATAGTACATTACCTATACAGTTACTAGGTTCAATACCAACAACGGTTAGTGATCTTATTAACTAAACTAGTCCAAAAACCCAGTTATCCAATCTTTTAAAAATAAAATCAAAGTTTAAACGGCGTGTGAAAGAGATTGTATATCTAAGCAAACATATTTTATGATAACTTTGCTATCTTGAGTACATATATAAGTTCTGTCTATAGACAAGTTCTCAGTATTCCACGGGCA
>JALPQI010017786.1:0-22905 GCA_025490895.1 Thaumatotibia leucotreta
CTCTATTTTAGTGGATTCTACTGATACCTATCATAAAGTGTTACAAAGAAAGATTCTATGGAAAAATAGAGGAAAATCTAATATTAGCATAGGCAGCTAAGTGTTTTTTGCAAATTCAACATAGTAATTTTCTTTCAATGTTGATGAGAGTTTTCTCAATTAATGCTCTATTTTAGGGAATTCTACTGATACCTATCATAAAGTGTTACAAAGAAAGATTCTATGCAAAAATAGAGGGAAATCTAATATTAGCATAGGCAGCTAAGTGTTTTTTGCAAATTCAACATAGTAATTTTCTTTCAATGTTGATGAGAGTTTTCTCAATTAATGCTCTATTTTAGGGGATTCTACTGATACCTATCATAAAGTGTTACAAAGAAAGATTCTATGGAAAAATAGAGGAAAATCTAATATTAGCATAGGCAGCTAAGTGGTTTTTGCAAATGAAACATAGTAATTTTCTTTCAATGTTGATGAGAGTTTTCTCAATTAATGCTCTGTTTTAGGGGATTCTACTGATACCTTTCATAAAGTGTTACAAAGAAAGATTCTATGGAAAAATAGAGGAAAATCTAATATTAGCATAGGCAGCTAAGTGTTTTTTGCAAATGAAACATAGTAATTTTCTTTCAATGTTGATGAGAGTTTTCTCAATTAATGCTCTATTTTAGGAGATTCTACTGATAGGCAGCTAAGTGTTTTTTGCAAATTCAACATAGTAATTTTCTTTCAATGTTGATGAGAGTTTTCTCAATTAATGCTCTATTTTAGTGGATTCTACTGATACCTATCATAAAGTGTTACAAAGAAAGATTCTATGGAAAAATAGAGGAAAATCTAATATTAGCATAGGCAGCTAAGTGTTTTTTGCAAATTCAACATAGTAATTTTCTTTCAATGTTGATGAGAGTTTTCTCAATTAATGCTCTATTTTAGGGGATTCTACTGATACCTATCATAAAGTGTTACAAAGAAAGATTCTATGGAAAAAAAGAGGAAAATCTAATATTAGCATAGGCAGCTAAGTGTTTTTTGCAAATTCAACATAGTAATTTTCTTTCAATGTTGATGAGAGTTTTCTCAATTAATGCTCTATTTTAGGGGATTCTACTGATACCTATCATAAAGTGTTACAAAGAAAGATTCTATGGAAAAATAGAGGAAAATCTAATATTAGGATAGGCAGCTAAGTGTTTTTTGCAAATTCAACATAGTAATTTTCTTTCAATGTTGATGAGAGTTTTCTCAATTAATGCCTTATTTTAGGGGATTCTACTGATACTTATCATAAAGTGTTACAAAGAAAGATTCTATATAAAAATTGAGGAAACTTAGATATTAGCATAGGCAGCTAAGTGTTTTTTCCAAATTAAACATAGCCGTTTTCTTTCAATGTTGATGAGAGTTTTCTCAATTAATGCTCTATTTTAGGGGTTCTAGTGATACCTAACATAAAGTGTTACAAAGAAAGATTCTATGGAAAAATAGAGGAAACTTAGATATTAGCATAGGCAGGTAAGTCTTTTTTGCAAATTAAACATAGTAATTTTCTTTCAATGTTGATGAGAGTTTCCTTAATAATCGCCCTTGTTTAGGGGGTTCTACTGATGCCTGACATAAAGTGTTACAAAGAAAGATTCTATGGAAAATTAGAGGAAAATCTAATATTAGCATAGGCAGCTAAGTGTTTTTTGCAAATGAAACATAGTAATTTTCTTTCAATGTTGATGAGAGTTTTCTCAATTTATGCTCTATTTTAGGGGGTTCTACTGATATCTACCATAAAGTGTTACAAAGAAAGATTCTATGGTAAAATAGAGGAAACTTAGATATTAGCACAGGCAGCTAAGTGTTTTTTGCAAATTAAATATAGTAATTTTCTTTCAATGTTGATGAAAGTTTTCTCAATTAATGCTCTATTTTAGGGGGTTCTACTGATACTTACCATAAAGTGTTACAAGGAAAAATGCAATGGGAAAATAAAGGATTATTTGAAATTGGCTTAGGCTGCTAAGTCTTTTCTTCAAATCAGACATAGTAATTTTCTTTCAATGTTGATGAAAGCTTTCTCAGTTATTGCCCTTTACAAGATGGTTTTACTGATACCTAACATTAATTGTTATACAGACAGATTCGAGCAGATATTTGGGAAAATCTAAACCAACTAGGCAGCTAAATTGTGAAGTTAGCTGCTTAGTTAAGTTTTCACGATTTGTCATGTTCGTCGTAATATAGGTAGTGGTGAAAGGTAGAAATTTCTTTTATCTACTGGAAAAGCGTATATTTGACGTTGAAGTATCGTTTTATAGGCTTTTGTATTAAATCGCTAACTATGACTTCCTTATTTGGTCGGGTTACCATAGGCTGCTAGCTTTAGGCAGCTAACTTCACACTCGTTTTATTTGTTAGGTAGTAGGTATAGATTAGTTTACTTGTTAGTTATGCTGTTTATTTAGCGTTGCTTAGCTACTTCACATACACTTTACGCTGAAGGGGGTAAATGCGGCCATTACCTGTATACCAACATTATCTTTATTACCTAAGTCCCTACGCTTAGGTACAGTCACCAATTGGAATCAAATTGCAAGAAATCTCTTATAATCTGTAACTTTGACATGGGTTTTTAGTAGCCCAGGATTCCAATCGGTTGACTGTACTTACCTAATTTATATTTAGTGAATTCGTTGAGCCGTTAAGTTATATTATATTTGTGAACAATGTCCTATATTAATGTTGTAATTACTATAAATTTGCATGAAAGAGTGAATACCTCCTAACACATTTTTTAACTTAAAAAGAAGATTTAACACGTGTAATAACCTGCTAAAATTGCTGCTGAATTTAAACACGCAAAAATTTTGTGATGGAAACCTCGTAAGGTACATTCTATTTTTAGGACAAGTGAAAGAATAGCCCAGTGTCTTAAAAAAGGACATTTTATTTTTAATTTTGGGTCCTACTAAATAATATTCGTATTTCTTTGAAAAATATGACGTCATGGGCCGTTATTAGTAAATTTTGTTGTCCTAAAAATAGGACGATGGGCCTTACGAGGTGCAACCATTCTTATTTTAAGCCGGTATACGGAATACGAGTACGTATATGTATATTTATCTACCTCTTTCTCACATTTGGTTATCACCTCAAATGCTCCACATACGGAACTGGGGCTCAACCGGCTCATTAATCGATTTCGCCTGAAAGGAAGTCGGTCGACTTTCGAAAAGACGTGAAGACGCGACACAACGATCGGTCCCACGTTCACAAATCGTCGCTCTGCATTCTAATGCGGGCCGTTGACTCGACGAGCTAATGTTTGCGAGAATCAGCGACGTACCTATAAACCTGTAGCGGTACTGTGTCCTTACCACAACTTTGTCTTAAAGGGTGTACCAAATAAAATAAAATAAATCGAGTCAGGGGTAGTTAGGTATACGTAGCATTTCTGACTTTGGAAATTGACCAGGTTGCTTGGTCCCGTTTTATTCATTTATCGTGCTACGCGTCAATTTAGCTATTGCATAATTATTTTTTAGAACGTGACGGCAACAATGACAAATGATTAGACGCAGTACCATCATAAGTTTAGAGAAGGCCCTAAAAATCTGTTACTTAATTACATTGCATGCATTCATTATGCAACTTCTTCCGAACCCTTACCAAATCGACTTTTCCAAGCTTTTACCTACTCGTTACTTCCTGAAACCCGTATCTGAAAAAAAAACGATTACGAGTTTGAGTGAGTAAGGCGACGATAATAATAATTAAGAATAAAATAATTAAATAATTTTAATAATTATGTATTACCCATATAGATGTAGTGAGCATTCTTTGTCCTTGGTATTTTAAAGGAAGCGTCCGATTTACCTTTCTGTGCAATGGCTACTGCAGTTCATTGTGACAGCAATATAAAAGCCGAAGGCAAAATATTACTGCACTACATCCGTACTCACCGTTATTATTATAAAGATTTTACCCCATTATCTGCTCAATTGGAAATCAATCTTGAATTCAGCATATCGTTATCATAATTTATTTTGTCAGACACTCACCATTTTTTTAAAGACACAAATTAAGCCACCCGGTTATTGTAAACTATCATTGTGAGTTTATAGCTTCCATGGTTGCTCGTTTTCGTACATGTAGCGAGCCAGTCGTAAGAGATACTGAAACATAATATTATACGTTGTCTGACGCGATTAAACGAGTGAGTACAGCTACAGCAAAATGACAATTGCTTAAAAATACTACATATCAACAATATGAATTATAGAATGCTCGAAGCACTTAATACATTACGAGTAAAAAGTATCTAATTATGTAAAAATAAAAAAAAAAAACATGCGTAAGTTGGTAATTATTAGCTGTAAATTATAAACTATGACGTAAGAAACATTATATTCTCCCTGATATTGTCATTAATGGCTTATTCTGTTGGATTAATTACAAATCACAACTAAAGAGTGCTTCTACCAAAAAAGTTTGACCTACAGTCTCTCAGCCCTGTATTCTCATTCAGTATAAATTACAGCGACCGTCGGTTGTATTTACTCCATTACCCGGCGAGGCCGCTCGTATCAACTATTTATAGTGTTTGAGGCGCTTCATAAATATGCAACGGTAGGCACTCGCCTTGCCGACACCAGCTATTCAGAGCGGCTGAAAGGTTAGCGCAAGTGACAAGAGGAGGCGGGTCGCGTGCGCTACCTTCCTAAATATAAAGGTAACTAAGTCGTTTTGAAATGACAATAAATGTTTTCTTTATTCTACTACAAATTATGTTAATGGTTCATTTACATTTCTGCCTGCTTGAGAGGGTCATGATTTGCTCAGGATTGTTCCTGGCGCAGAGGTCGTGCATTGTGGTTCAACGCTGCGAGTCTCATGGCAACTTTTGCGCTGGGAACGTTGAGGTTATTCGAGTAGGTTATTTTTATTAGAAGTTGTATTGCAGGTAGTTTTAGTTTTTTTTTGTACTTTAACGTACCCAACGTAAGTAGGTTATAATTTAATTTTTATTTTTATTTAATTGTATTTTTTGACATGTATGTATTTGGAATAAACATAATGAACGTATTTTTATTTACATTTTAAAACAAATTAGCATAAAGCTTAGGAGGACACCGGAAAGAGGCTAAAGTATCTCGCCCATTTACTTAATAACAACATACTTTTTTGAATAGCTTGCTTTTAGATATCCCACTCTTGGTCAAAGGCCTCCCCTCTAATTTTCCAATCAGTCCTGTTGTTGGTAAGTGCCCACCATTCTTTGCAGGAGTCCAAATCGTCCCGCTATCACCTTTTGGTCTGCCCCTGCTGCGTGAGGCGCGGCTGCAAAACGTAAATAAAAATATAATTATTTGCCCATAGCTCGAGCCGAATCTTTTAAAAATACATAGGCATTAAAAAAATATATGAAAAGTGAGTACTTAGTAATTTATACTTTTATCACTTATGCAGATGTCACGGCGTTCGATGCGTGTCAAAGTAACATTTATACTTTGTATAAAAGATGCTTATATAAAGATTAGGGACTAACAACTTGCATTCTCCGAATTTTTACTTGCTAACTAGCTTAGATTTAATTATACAACATGCAAAAATACACCTGCAAAATGTTCCAGTTGGCAACTGATATGTCGATGAAAAGAAATTTTTTGACACTACAAAAATCCTGTAAAGATCTGGTGCAATAGTCTGAGCAATAGTCCGTTGGATGCGGGTAGCGCAGAATCGGCCATTATGGTAATCTTTAGGGGAGGCTTATGTTCAGCAGTGGACGATGATTATTGCAAAAATCCAAGCATGTGAGTGGTTACCCGGTAACCGCGATTAGTTATGCAATCCCCGCCCGTCGCTCATGACGCAGCCAACGCCTTAGCTCCACGGTTGGTTAGGTGCAACGCGCCGTGCGTTACCTCACTTTGAACAGAAACTTCGCGATGTACTTTCCGGTGCATTTTTTAGTGTATCCCTTTTGTAGGCCTCGTTGTTTTTTCAAACCGTACTAGACATAGTTGGAGCTGCATTTTCATTATGCTTTACCTAAATGCGGAGTTACTTAAGCCTAATGAAAGAGTTTGAAGAACGGCCACGGACTTGGATAATGGAGAATGATGAGCTAAATAAACTTTTTGTAGTCCATTTAGTTTATTGTGTACAGTCGCCATCAGATATATCAGAGCGGTCAGGGTGCTCACAAATATCTGAGCTATCTCTATTGTAATGGCGTTAGAGTACATCTTCAGAGATTTTTGATTACATATCTGATGACGGATGTACAGTCGACGTCAAAGATATCATTACGGTTTAGGCGCCAAAAATATATTTACACGACTTTATTGCTTTAACATTAAGGTCGTGTAAATATATTTTTAAAGATAAAAGATAAAGATAAACCCCCTTATTCATAAACGTCTGCTAACTTAACAAGCCGCTAATAATCGTTTGTCCCTTTTGCTCTTATGGACACATTGTTAAGACCGAAAGGGACAAACAATTATTAGCGGCTTGTTAAGTTAACAGACGTTTATGAATAAGGGGGAAAGATATTTTATTTGCTAAGGACACACAGATACGTAGGATGCCCTGAAAATTTCGGGAATTTAATACTTAGGAACGTATATTTGACATGTGTTATACCTCTTTCTTACAAGCATAGTCTCATTATTCGAAAACACTGGCCACTTAGAAAAAAAAAACAATGTCCGATTTTCAATTGTTTTTTAAAGTCGTTGAGTCGCTGGTGAAAATGGAGCTGTCCCGCGAAAGTTTTAGAGCAATGATTTATTATGACTTTAAAAGTGGATTAACACAACAACAATGTGGAGACCGATTAACTATTGCTTTTAGTAGTGAAGCACCTTCAAAGACGACCATATACAGGTGGTATTCGGAATTCCAACGTGGCCGTGTGTCTCTTGCGGATGACGTACGTGAGGGTCGACCGAAAACGGCCGTTACCGATCAAAACATCGATGTTGTTCGCCAACTGATAAAGGAAGATAGGCATGTTACATATCAGGAGATTCAGGAGACTTTAGGCATTGGAATGAGTCAGGTACAAGTTATTTTACAACAAGAGTTGGGCGTGCGGAAGTTATTTTCCCGGTGGATTCCTCACTTGTTATCTGACGACCAGAAAACGGTACGTGTCAATTGGTGCCGCAAAACTTTAAAAAGATTTAATGGAGGAAGCTCAAATGCCGTTTTTAGTATTGTGTCAGGTGACGAATCATGGATTTACGCATATGAGCCTGAATCGAAAAACCAATCTCGAGTTTGGGTTTACGAAGACGAACCGAAGCCGACAAAAGTTGTTCGTTCTCGCAGCACGATCAAAAAAATGGTAGCCACGTTTGTCTCCAAATCGGGTCACGTGGCGACTATCGCTCTTGAAGATCGAAGAACTGTCAATGCCGATTGGTATATAGGCGTTTGTTTACCGATTGTTTTTGCTGAACTGCGAAAAACTAACCCTAACCGCCGTATTATACTACACCATGATAATGCCAGCCCTCACACCGCTCAGAAAACAGACGACTATCTGAAGGGCGAAAACGTCGAATTACTGGACCATCCTCCGTACAGCCCCGACCTAAGTCCCAACGATTTTTTTACTTTCCCGAAAATAAAGAATCGGTTGCGTGGTCAGCGTTTTCAGACCGCGGAAGAAGCAGTCGACGCTTATAAAATGGCCATTTTGTCAACCCCCACTTCAGACTTCAATAACTGTTTTAAAAACTGGTTTCAGAGAATGAAAAAGTGTATTAAACACAAAGGAGAATACTTTGAAAAACAATAAAAGTACTTTTATTTCATTAAAATGCGTATTTTTTCCGATTCCCGAAACTTTCAGGGCAACCTACGTATACAAGTACAGATAGTAGGTACAACACGGTTTCGGAAGCAGGTATCCTGTCGTCATCCGACATGCAAATTATGTTTAGAAATACAAACTACCTATATTTATCATTAAAATTAATACATTTACTTTAAATTGGTAATTATTTGATATTACTATTATCATTAATCATTAAGGATTTCAATTCATTAATAAAATTATACATTTTGTTTCCTTTCTGGTATGCAGTATTTTGGCACCTAATTTGTAATGATGTCTTTGACGTCGACTGTGCATTTATTTTTGTTTTTTTTCTTGGTTTTACTGCCGCAATATAGACTTCGTACGAAATCTAGCTACTAAGCTACGCTCGTAGCGCTACGCCGTAGCATTATTATGTAAACGTCTGAACGAATCTCAATGAACTTCTTGTCTGACATCTATTGCTTTTTTGTTTCAGATTTTGGAATTTATTTTCGATGCGAAATAAGGGGTGAGTCAAGTTGGTATTTTTTAAAATAATTATTTCATTACTCATAGCCTCCTGCCACCCAGGCAATAAAATTTGTCAGTGAATTTTGAATAAGTAGTGTAGGAAATGGAATACAATTTCTTTTGTTTGAGAAGACCTTTAAATATATCAGTCTGTGGCATCATTCAAGGCTAATCTAAAGAAGATGTGGCTATCCACGAACGATAATTTAGCTCATTACTGACATTTTAACAGTCCTTTTATTTGTATATATTTTGTATAGTATTTATGTATACTGATATGTAGTCTATGTATTGTTTGATAAAAGTTATGTGTGTATTCTATTAATTTAGTGTTTTTTATTTCTTTGTATTCATTGTGCATTGTGTGAGTTTGTCTATCTAATCTTTCGGTTCTCCACTCAATCTCTCAAAGGTTAGCTGGAAGAGATCCCTTATAGGGATAAGTTCGCCTTTGTACCTACATTTCTGTATAACTGTTTTTGTAACATATTCTGTGTACAATAAAGTGATTTACTACTACTACTACTACTATATCTCTGGGCGGCAGGAGGATATAGGTTATGGCCCTTATGGCTAATGTAATTAATCACAAATTATAGGTAAAGTTTTATGTATATTTTTGTTTCATACTTTGATATAATTGGTGATTTATTTGGGCTTTTTGGCATGGCGTATTTCTTTTAATTAAATGTATGTATTTATTTCTACCACGACTGTAACAATAACAATGTGTGCATGTACCACTGCCGAGATAATATCAATGTTTGAATACTAAGGCCTCACGCTTTAATCTCACGAGCACGACCACGCGCGCAAGATGGCCGCCATGTTTGTCTCATTTTTCCTTGTTTTCGTCACGCGGAAAATGTGACTCGTTTTCGTCGCGTGATGACGAAAGTTTCGGTGCATGATTGTCGGCGCGAGCACGTGACGTCACGACTTCCCGAATTGGACAAGTCCTGACGTCGAATAATTTCATGTTCCGCTTACGAAACTGCAGCTTGACGTAGATATACTTCCGTGTTTATAAGGTTTCTTAAGGGAAATTTCCTCAGTCAGTGTTTTTTTGTGTGTTGTTGCCGCATGTTCTAGACGTTATTTGTGTAGGTAGTAAATGTAACAAGGTCTGATTAAAGTAAACGTAGAAGTGGATGACTCTGTATCGATGAATGGCTTTTTTACAATTTAATTTAAATATTAAGAAAACTGTTGTTAATATACCCAAATGCAGTATCCAGGCGACCAGTACTGCAATTTGTGATTACCGTTGTAAGCCCTACATCGATATCTTGAATATTTTTTCATTTATATGCGGTTTTTGCGAACAGGTGCTTCGAGTTGGTTATGCGTTGGTGTCCTTAGTGAATCTGCTAAGGCATTGCATTGTAAAAGTGAACATATAAGCCTGGAATTAACGAATTTTTGGAAAGTGTTTAGTAAAACTATTACATTTTAAAAGGATCTATTGATATCGATATATATTTTTATTAGTTTAGTATTTTAGACCCATGTCATATACTGGAACAAAATGCAGCGTTTAGTACTGGATGACAGTACTAAACGCTGTATGTACCCATGTCATTCACTCGCTCAACATAGTAATTTTATGTATTTTAATTTGAATCGTATTTGAACGATATAAAACGCATATTTTAGTTATTCTAAAAAAACACAAGTTTCTATGAGCCATGTGAGTAGTGTCTGACATGGATGTCATATACTGTTTTTCTATAGAGTCATCGTCATGTCATTCATTGGGTCATAATTATATGTCATCCATTGGTTACAGGCATTTGTAATAAAAAATCCCCAAAATTACCTAAATATGCCCTTGACGACGTGTAAAAAAATGGTAAGCTAGTACCGAGTGTAATAAAACATAATTTAATTCGGCAAGTGACACTACAGCTGGGCAATGACTTGTCATTTACTGGGGCACTGATCCCATTGTTTCATACGAGGGCTGTTCCGAAAGTTTTTAGTTGCTCCGGTTCTATTCATGCGATTTAAATTAAAATTATGTCATTGTGAGGGACAGTTCAATACTTATTATGGTTAATAAATTTATGCATGTAATGGGAATAGTTTTTTTATTATATTTTTCTTACAAAAAGCTGTTTTGTATGAAATTTAACATTGTATGGAAAAATTGGCCATTTTTGACCCATTGAAGCATATTTTGTATAAACATTTTTGAAAGCCGTACTTAAATATACCCGGGATAAATAAAATAGTTAATTTTGCGTTTTTTAAATTATAATTGAATAACAATGATTATTGATTGAATGATGATTTTTACAATGTTTGAAATTCCAATTTTAGAGTTTACGATTTTTTTCGATGCCTATTCATTTATGATTAAAGTAAATGATATCACGTAATTTGTACTTAAAAATAACGGAAATATCTTCAATTACTAGTACCTATAAAATAAAATAGTTTTATAAGTGAATGATGTTCCTAGCATCTAATTAAAAAAGTGTCTTAAAAACCGGTATCATGGTCACTGGAGTAAGGCTCGACACGTCTAAGTAAAACAAAATAATAAAAATATCTAAAATCTTCACTAAAACAAATTTACACCGCCTAAAGCGTCATTGAAATATCCCTCAAAATGATGTAAGTTTTATTGAAATCGCATGAATAGAACCGGAGCAACTAAAAACTTTTGGAACATCCCTCGTAATCATACTTTGGGACATTCTGAATTTTGCCAGTCATTCACAGTTTGAGACGTCGCGGAAAAGTGAAATTATAATAATAGTTAAATTGAAATTATAATAACAATTATGGTTATAAAAACATAAAGGAAGAATCAGTCTATAAATTTGTATATACATTTAGTCCATATATTTGAAAATGACGTAGTTTTTGGGAAAAATGCATTAAATTGCTCCTTATAGCAATCCACTGGTGCATTTACCTTATATTAGTTGCTAAATGTAAGTAGGCATGATATAATTAATTACAGGGAGGATATAGTATACCACGTCGTAATGTAAGTAAATCTCATGTTATTTAAAACACATCGTAAAAGAAAAACGTCCCCTTCATTACAAACAGACCTGCGTCAACCTTTTAATAAAAAATAGTTTCCTAGTTTCTTATCGAGTCAACTTACAATCATTGAAGCATCGCACTCCATTCACAAGGCTGACATCTCACCTGTCAGTAACCTCTGGCTTTTCAACGATAATCATCGAAAACCCATTCACAAACCCTCAATTGTTCGGCCAAAACCGCCCCCGATCTCTAAAGGGTTGATAAACATATCAAAGGGTTTTTTCCGCGGTTAGTTTAGACACCTGTTTTTTAAATATCGAACAATGAGAGTCGCTCTATTGTGGATGGAATCGAGCACAAATATCGATAATCGACTGTCGATATCGATTGAAAGGTAAGTCGGCGCTGAGCCCTCCCGCGCTGAATGTCACAATGGCGAAGATGACAAGTGTATTGCCGTCGAGTGATTTGAAAGATATCGGGATCACAATAAAGGCTTATGTGGTTTTGAATTAACCTGTGAAGGAGTTTGTTTGTACTGTGTAAGAAGTATTATTAAGGCAGTTAACGGCTAAATGCATATAAAAATAAAAAGTTGTTATAATAACAAATATTAATAGCAAGCACCTAATGTGGTTTATGCGGATGAATAGAAACATATTAAATTAATTACGTAGTGACAATACTCGTAGTCACGTCGAGATAGTGTCAGCATAAATTAGATTACACGTCAAAAAGAAGTAACTAGGTAGGTACGCAGTCATATTGCGGTAACAAATCGTGTAATCATATTTTTGGCATGCCATTGTACAGATATTATCAGATGTGACCGTGCTAACGGAAATATGACGTTTGAAGTTATAAGGAATATTTGCGTCTAACGTAATTAATAATTATGTTGTGTATTTACACGGTAACGTACGAATTAATATTATGCGTCCATTAGATTCAATGCAAGTTCTTTGTGGCTGTAATTTAAATTTCCGTTAAAACGGAAAGGATTATGATGCACTATATCTGTAAGCAAAAACGTTTGCTGTTATACTACTTGTATACAGTAACTTGATTATTTTACACTATTTAACTAATATTTTAGGGTCGATTATAACAAAAAAATTACATATAGCCTGCGACATCTAAGAACGAACATTTGGCAGTTTAGAAATTACTCTTATAGAGTATGATGTATGACGTTGTTGAAAAATTAGATCTCACGGACTTTTGGAGCTAGGACCATATATTATGGTTTATTTGACTAACTTTCGTAACACAATGAAAACGATCGCGATTTTTGCTTTTATTAAGTCCTTTAATAACGAACTATGTTTTTGATAGTGATTCTTTAGGTAACCTGAACAATTAAGTAGTATGTATGCTTGAGATAAGCCTACTCCAACAAATGCCTTATTCTTAATCGTTACAATGATTACAAGAATAAATGAAACTGTTTAGGTAACGCAAATAGTCATCCTATTTATGACAGTAAATTGGCCCTTTTCGGGTTTCGTTTCATTCCGTAATATTATTATAACTTCAGAAAGTTTTCAAATGTACTCTGCATTTATTTCATTTAATTTCAAAAGAAACATTGCCCCATGAAAGAACAATTTTTAACTTTGTAACAGTTTATCCAAAACTTTATGCATAACTGGTTAAATTCACGCTTTCTGGAATGGAAACATTGCGAAATTCTATTCAAGCGTACATATAATCTGGTGTATTACGTCACATTTTTCGGTGACGTAATGTGCCAAAAATAACTGAGTTTCAATCAACTTTGCCCAAATGAAGAAACCCAATTAAAAATGTTTAGCCAGTCACGTGAAGCGATAACGTAACGAGTTATTTAGCATTAAGTAACCGCTATTTTTGTGGCATTGATGAAGTTATTTGTAATATTTGATATTTTATTTTTAATGCGCGGTCACGGCCGTTGGGGTTTTAAAAAGGGCTTTGTGTATTGGATATAATCTTACACAAATAGAATCGTCAGAAGAAGTGGTTAAATTATTTAAAGCTAATTCGAAGGAGGTTGTCGTAGTTCCTTTTTTAGCATAACCTAAGCCTCTACTTAATTTTATTTAGACTGTATACATATATTATTAGCTTTACGTCCCTATCGAGTAACGCTAACGCAAACTTATTTTATTGTTGAATACTAAAAGGTAGTAACTTATGGAAATAAAACATTATTATAGTAAAAATGTATCTATTTAGTTGCGTCCACAGTTAAATCAGTCCTGTAATGTTCATCATTGACAGATATCAATTCGTTAGCCCACCCACTTCCACTTCTAGATATAATAATTATAGCAGAACAAATTGCTAGGTACTTAAATAGTACTTTCTCTATGTACTCTAGTAGAGTATATGTATAGAGACAAAGATACAGTATATAGACACAATAAATGAACCCTAAATTGCTTCTAAAATAAATTACACCAAACCACGAATTTCAAATTCCTGTTACAGTCATTTGAAAGAGTAGGGCGGTCCGCTGGCACAATATAAATAAGATTCTAATTAATATTTTTGAATTTGGAACCGCTCCCTGCCGCGTTGCGGTAGGTAGCTGTTAGCACCGCAGCACGTGCCAGTCTGCGCGTGACGGCTGTGACAGAGTGCCGATTAGCCCACTGCCTGTCTGCCTGCCTAATGCGCACTCGTGGACGTGGAGGCCTTAATACTGGGTTGCAGAGGCCATTTTTGGTTGATGTTCGGGGCAAATTGGTTATTATGTGCAGCATAACCGGCATCATGCTGATTGTATGTTAGTATCTGAGTTGTAGGTAGATATGTGTCCTAAAATATATCTACCTAGGTAGGTACCTCTACAATTTACTTATTTACCAATTAGATGATGCTTGCACTAAAAAACTACATTATTACAAGATTGGTAATCTTGTAATAATGTAGTTAGGCATTGTTGTATTGTAATAGGCAGTTCTCGATAGTCTGGCACTGACGAAAATGCCATCTTCACGCATTAACTTATGGTTTATTCACAGATCGTAGCGAACTGCCCTTTTTCTGAGATGCTTTTTTCAGTTAGTGTCATTATCACTACCACCATGTCTGCTTAAAATCTTTAAGTTAATTATTTATTTCCTCTCTTTAGTATCCCGGCTTTAATTTGAAACTTATATAAAAGCCACATAAACTTTGTTTACAAGCAAACGTTTCGTAAAACCGTCCTTATTACGTTGTAACACCGCCGCGCCACAGCTATAGCTACAGCTAGTCCAATTGAATGCTGCGGGTGACAGGCACGATAAAGTGGTGATTAGCCTGTCGCTGCCTCCCGCTCACTTCGCGCGGCTTTATGTTGAGGCTACTGGTAAACAATCGGGAAAGATTTCTACGGATTTGTAACGCACGTGGATTTGGTCAGGGAAATATTATGACACTAAGATCGAAGGTACAATCTAGGGCGTTAGTAAACAAGGCTAAACGAATAGTAGTTTTCAAAATGTATGGACTGAGTCACAACTCAGTGTTCGTTCGCTAAAGGTGCATTCGAACCAAAAAAGCATTCGCTGGTCTATCCCCCGCTCTACGAAAACAATCACGTTTTGTGTAACGATCGAATTTCGTAGAGTGGGAGGTTAGAATACTTAGCGTATGTTCGTTTGGTCTGAATGCACCTTAACAACCCTAGATCGTGCAAATGGAGCTAAGTGCAACATTTTTACGTACATAAGACTACAATAATTACGGAAATTGCTTTTGATTTCTATGATGCTTAGCGAATGACTTATCTTCATTGATTGACATAAATAGCTCGAGCGAATGGTTGTCTTGATTTATACATTATTTGGTATTTTACAAAAAATATCAACAAAGAAATTATGGACGTCCCTACAATTTTACCTAGCTTTATCTCCATTAAACCTTTGAAACTAGTTAAGTTCGCGCTACTCCGACGAACCAATCTAATTTGATAAAATCAAAATTCCGGACGACCAACTCCGAGAGAAACAATTTGCAAACTCTCAAGCCAACTCGCCGAATAGTTTATCTAGGCGAAGCGGCATAAACATAGTCCACGAGCAAAACAAGCAACTCATGACACCTACCTACCGCGCTACACACAGATTCGTATCCTTAAACTGTAGCTGCATCTCCCTCGCGCTAAGAAAATGAAACGGACCAATGAGGGGGTGGGGTGACACGCATTTCCGGGCCTGGCTCCAATCAGCTGCTAGAACAAAGGAGTCGCGATAGCTACTCACTTATAAGTAGCTACAACTGAGGGACTACTATGAGTACACTGTTTCTAAGCTCACACACGGCCACTCGACACACACAGGGGTGATTTTTTACCTGCGGACTCGTTTTTGTGTGCGCGACTGTGTTTGTGTGGCGACGTCTAGCCGTGGCCGTGGCGGGTGATCACTCGCGGAGTTGCGACTCGCGAGTAATGGCTGGAATATATCGACGCTGCGAGGAGGCTCTCGTGACGCGCTTGTGCATTTGTGAGTACACTAACTGACGTGAATGAGGAAGTTGCCCGAGTACGTGTTAAGTTCACTGTACTTGAGACCGACGCACTCTTGCGTAGGTTTGTATATAATCTATAGAATTTCTTTTATATTGGTTGTGAAGTCCTCTAATGGGTTTCATATGATACCGTTTCTAGATATTCAGCTTATTATATTTTATAGAGTTTATCTGCTCATAAATCTCTTTGAAAGCATTTTGTACGGACTCTCAATCTTTCTAAAATAAAATAAAACGAAAGAGGTATTATCCTGAACGACATCCTGTTACGGCTTATTTCTCCTGCCGTCTCCCAGAATCCTCACGTCGTTAAAGGTACATTTTTCTTTCGCAGTCCTCATGTGACGTACCTGCTATCCCAAGGACCCTTCCGCCGGCAATCGTAATGAAAACTGAGTCTTACACGCGGGGAACAAAGTTGGGAATGTAATAATTTAAGCGTACACGCCCTGTAAGACTACAATTTGACTATCACGAATTTCCTGCGTCTGTACGTGCCGTCCGAAACGTTTGAAGATGGAGCCGCGTAATAAGCTGGAATGAATCGTGTTAGTTGTTTGCAGAGTTTGTTTTAGTTCGAAGGGTGGTTCCGTCGAGAAACAAATCTGCGTAAGGCACGGGTGTCGAGTAACTCGTGTTCTTACCCTCCTCCTTTGTTCGGGCCGGAAGAGTGCGCTAGAATTACATGCTCGAGTCTGATGTGCGCTTATTTTTTACGGCGCTATATTGTGTTTGGCTCCGTATAGTTATACAGTTCAGCGACTAAAGAAATGACGGGGTGGTGAACACACTCATTACGTTTGTTTGAAATTGAGTACGTTTACTTAGTTTTAAGAAGCGTTGCAATAAAGGTACTTTAAAAAAACTGGTATATATATGAGCGCGGATGATGCAATTGTGAACATTCTTATTCCCCCATTTGCTACAAAGTACACTGAAAAAAATGCTAAGTTGGATTTATCAGATCTTGCGTAATTCTAACCGGAAATTAAGGTTGATTGGGTCCTATCACAAAATTTTTATCGATTTTACCAAACTTTTTATGTTGGTATTCTACTAAATTAATTTGGTTGATTACACCAGTTTTTTGTTGATTTCACCAGTTGTTTGGTATAATGTACAATGGTCTTTGTTGATTCAACCAGAACTCTGGTATCGAATTCAACCTTTTTAGTTTTGTAAATTTGATAGCAAGGATTTGTTACATATATCAAAGTTTCCTCGTAATATAGCCAACTTAAGTCACTTTGGTAAATATTTTTTTCAGTGTAGGTACAGTACACAAGTAACAAAAATAATAATTGTTGTATCTTTCATCATTTCGACCAACAAGCCTGCAATCCTGCAAGCCTTTTGTAAGTTATATAATTATTGTATAACATATTCAGTTAAAGTTGTTAAAGTTTACTATTCTCTAAAAATAGGTATCAATACATACAATACCTAAGGTATATATTAGGTACTCCTGTAAAATATAATTTGATCATTTAGTCGTCGTACTCAATATGAACTTTATAGCAGCTGTACAGGGTGTTCGCTATTAGCATTGCGAGAGATTTTAACGGATGAATTCCTGTCCTGACCATATTTATCATCATTATTGATGTCATGTAAAATTGCCTGGATTCCGCTTGGTTTCAGAGATAAACAAACTTTAATATAATTAAGTTTTCTTCGTAACTCGTCATAAAACTTTTTGTTTGTCATTACAATGCTACCATATTTTTTTCTTATATTAATACACCTTTGCAAATAAAAAAAATCAGAAAACACTCAACGAAACAACCTTTCACTAAAATAAATATTTAAATATAAATAAAAATTGTTTGACTAATTTTTGTAACTAAGTAAGTGTAAGCATTAAAAAAATCAAAAAAAGGTTTTCTTTCGTATGAGATCATACAGGTATATTTTTTGTTTTTTTTGACGTCTACAATGCGTAGTTAAAATCTCTCGCAATGGTAGGAAGCACCCTGCATAAGATAAAGGTACCGAAACAGGGGTTGGTTTTCCCTCTAAATCAATCTAAAACAGTTCCCAAGAAGTCAGTTAAAGACATATTTATATTCAGAATACAGAATAAATAATTCCCCGCGCGAACGCGTTTCCCCGAGTCATTGGCTTGCGCGCGAGCCGCATACTGATCCGGGATTAAATAACTCCGCCAACTATTTTACACAAAACCAGGGGCCATAATTAAAGTCCAGGCGAAAATGGGGAAAATCAAACGCCTTATCTGACCGGGAGAAATAGCGTTTCTTCGCTGAATAGTTCGCTGAGTCGGGTCGGCGGTGAGCGGAATAAATAATTATTGCGCCAATCTAAAGTTGCCGCTTGCCGCTTCTTTGGGAGATAATGAACATAGTTTCTATTGGTTGTTCGTATCTGGCTTCAACTGGGTTTGGATGAGGTGCTGTAGGTATATATAATGTTACTTTGATTTGCTTTTAAATATGTCGGCATCGATTTTGTAACATTTGGGAGGTAGGTAATCTAACCAAATATACGGAAAGATAAAGATAAATTTTTATTTCATAAAAATAAATAACATTAGCGCCTTCGTAAATGTTAGAAAATCGATCGATCACAGAATCGATAGTTAGTTGACCGTAGTAGCTGGAGGATCCAAGTGGGGGTAGGTGGACAGGATGACTAAAAAAAAAAGAGACGGGGCAAAGTTGAAGACATCCACTTCGCTAATGACCTGTGATTATTTTTCATGAGACGACGAAACCGTTTGCAATCTTAACCATATGAGAAGTTGATTAGCCAGAGAAAATGTATTTCATTTATCTACGGTGACTAAACCAATGTAAACTGAGAGCTTGTTAAAACATTTTGTATTTTTATGCAAAAATTATCGCTGGTTAGGTTATCTGCTATCAACAAGAAACCTTTGATCTACCCAAGGGCTCAAAGGTAGTCCGTGAAAAAAGGGAAGTCGCTTGTTCGAGAAATAAGCAGAATGTATGGATAGTTAGGTAGGTAGGTACTCTTAAATGTGCTACGTAAGCATAATTATAAAAGTGGAATCATCATGTCACATATTTCACCCATATGTCGTAACTTTCCCACAGAGAGAAATAAGACAAATCTCATTGGAAAAATCCCCAGCCAAACCGCCAAACTCTTGGCTCGACCCAAAATCAATAATCATAAGGAAATACAATTCACTTTCACGGTGTCTGAAATAAACCATTCTTTGCTCTGAAAGGGGAATAATCTCGCTGTAGCAGCGGGGGCTTAATCAAAATCCGTGAATTGCTTTAAATCGGGGAAAACGCAGGAAATATCCTTTGTGTCGGCAATTTCCCGTGCGTGTAGCTAATGCGCTATCGACGCGTAACGACTTCCTTAATTAATTCGCGATGTTGCCTCGCGCCTGGCGCCTCGTGCCTCGCGCCTCGAGACGGGACCGAGGCGCGTCCCGCGCCGATACCTCTGCTTACAAGTGTAAGCGATCCACTGGAGGTACTTGCTTCAGGTTCCTTAATCGTTCATTGACAGTACCTACCTTGTAATTGCTTAAAAATTTGCATCAAGTTAATACTTTAAATGTCGAATCTGTCGATTATTATTTGATATTAAATGAAGATTAATAAATTATCTAAAAGCGTAACATAATAAGTTGCAAGCCAAAAATGGTCCAACATGAAACTTAATAGATTTTTATTATTGTACAATTCAATTGGTAGAGGTATGTAGATACACCCCTAATACAATATACCTACTTAAGTCATTACTAGGAAGATTAGTAACAATAGTAACCCCTGTTTTATAAACTGTTTTAGTAAATTATACTTGATACTTTTTGACAGTTTTTTTAGGTAGGCAGACGAAAATTGGTCTCATTTAATAATCCGTTTTTCCTGCTTTGAAAAACAATGTTGAAAATACAAAAGTGCTTATATAAACTTATGATATAATGTTCCCAATCGATAAAGGTGTACTTACAATATGAATTTCAGTTTACATAACCACTTCCTATTTACGTAGTAACTAAGCTTCCATCGAGAGGGCCCGTTGCTAGGCGGCAGTAAGAAGTTATTTTAAGGGGAATATTACGCGCACCGAGGCTTATCTTTACGGCAGGTGTTCCGACCCTCTTGGGGACAAATTTACGAAATATGTTGAGACTTACGCGGATCACGTCGCTGCTACGTACATATGTGGATATTAACCTAGGGCGCTGTTTGCTATGACAACTTATTTCGTAAATCTATCACACATACAGCCTCTTTCAGCCTATTTCAGTTCACTGCTGGATATAGGTCTACAAGTCTAGTATTTATGCGTATGGACGGCGTCTATATTTCCAAGATCATATAACCCGTCAACCTTCAAGTCAAGGGTGAATAGGCACCTTCTGGGCAAACTCACTCCATCGTAGGCCACGTCTCTGCCCTTGGCTAGTCTGTGGCCATGAGTAAGCCTATTTCATATAAAAAATAAAAAAAAAGTAAGGGGTAGTTAATGCCCATAATCGCCACGCTGGGCAAGCAGATTGGCGTATCTAAATAAGGTTCTTAGTAGGTAATTAGGTAAATAAGAAATTGGAGTGAGGTTGATGTTGGGAAGTCCGGCTTTCATAGAAGTCTTAGGTATTTATAAACATACCTACGCCGCTGAGACAGTTTCGGTAAGGTAGTACTTCAATCTATATATTCTGCTCACACCCTCACAAAAGTCGTAAAGGCCCATAAACGAGTATTTATCTGTAAGTAATAAGCATACGAGTAATAACTGCCCACAAAATAGGCGCGATGAATGTTGAATACCGGAGAAGCCATGAAAAACCAACTAATATTCTCTTGCACCGTCCATGGTCAGGCCACTAGCACAAGTTTTGACGATTACTTGTATTAATAATATATGGACTTAACCAGTTAACCCCGTGCTAGCTGATGAACAAAAATCCATAAGAGTTTAAGCCCCGTAAGAAGATTTTTTTAGGAAAATTATCTGGATTAAATTTGTAAATTCCTGATGGTAATCAAAAATAGCATGGTGTGTAAAGATACTTTTAAATAGATAATAATTCACAAAGGCGGTATCATAATAAAACTTTTACACTCAATGGAACTTTAATTAACTGAAACAAAATATGTTCGTACTGAAATTATTTGCACCTCGAAATATCTCGTAACTCGAAAGTTAAAAGTTAGGTTACTAGAAAGTGCAATATCGATACGGTAAAAGTTGGTGGAAGTACCGGACTTGGTGAGCGAGCGCTTGCTGAGCTAACTTCAAAGCATAAGTTAGAACTTCGTTAGGTGACCCTGGTTACGCTTGGAAATAACGCACCTGTATTCAGGTCAGTACAATACATTGTTCTTTATTAGGATACTAGATATACATAGGTAATACTTATATAATGTATAACGTTACCAGCTTTATGCTTCAACGTCGGGTCTCCATTCAAGCAGTCGGTATTAGGGTAATGAGTATGTAAACTTGTAAACACAGGGTAAACTTAGACGTTCAAAATTTTCGTTCGATTTTTCATGTCGTGGGCTATAACCCGAAAACCATAAAAATCCAGCCAAATCATGGTATATTCTGACCTAATATACCACGACGTGAAATAAAAATAAATATTTTGATGTCCAGGATTAAATAATCCTGAATAACATACCTTACCTACCTAATGAACATATAAATATTATACGTATACCTCCTGTGTATCGCCATTCCGTAAATTTTTGAATGATTATCCTGTAATTGGGAAATAGAACAATGTTAAATACATATGTGTAATTTAAATAATGTATCCCGCCCGCAGCTAACAGCTTGTCAAAACTGTGTTCCTACCACCATTTGTGTATTTTGTTCCAACAAATTAATATACTTACACGGGTTATCAAGCTCTACAAATTTGTTACATGTACTCGGCGTGTAACATTTTGCCGGGCGCGTAACATGTCAAATCTCTCCCTCTCCGATCAAAGCACACATTAAGTAATGCTTCCAATACACGTGTTCTGCTGTCACGATGTTAATAAGCAATTAAATAGATTAATAAAGATATTTACGTCATTCTGCCAAATTGGCGTAGATCTGTAAAGGCCTCTGAATGGGCCTTTGATCTTTGAAGCTTGATAGATCGATTTGTGAGCATTGTTTGGCAGCTCTGAGACATCCCGGGCTTTCTAATTGTTGCTTGAGATAGGTAGGTATTTAATTTGCTGATATAATGCAAGAAATACCAACAATGTATTTTGCTACCTAAATACTACTGTGTCCTCATTGCACTTTTGCTATTTCATACGCATGCAGTAAGATTTTTTGGAATACCTATGTCGGTTTTCATCGACAAGAAAGTCTATTTGTAATCTCTACTCAGGTGTAACTTTGTCTGTTTTTCTTTACTTGTAAGTAGCTAATAGGTACCTATACCAGTACCTACCATATGTAATATGCGTTGACGTAAGATGAAATGCTATCCTATAAAATGGGATGATAAGGCATAGCTGTAATATTTACTTTGAGCATAGGATAATATTTCACTTCTGCCTCTCTAAAAACACTATTTTATCTTACCCTTACTTATCGTTAATAAAATAACAATTGACATATTTTCTCATTTATGTAATGGTTCCGACGAAATAATGATATCTCAATTTGCATTGTATCAGCGAACGGAACGAAGCCTAAATATAGGTAGCAAACTGTTGCGCACATCAGTAAAATAAAAATTACGCGAGAAACGTCCCGAGGGAACGGCCTCATTGTGGCCACAATGAGCGCGCCTGATTGGCGGAAGGATGTTCTCACTAAATAAAAATATCGACGCGTCATTTCGTACAATTTTCGACGAATTTTCAAACGATAAAACCTGTCATTTCGCTGTTGACGCGCCTATAAAATATTCATGTAGACGGGAGAGAGATGAGCGATTTTTTCTTCGATTTACGCGTCGAAATAAGATGTCATTTTCCGTATCATTAGCGGCGGTTCGGAGCGTCGCGACGCCACTATTTATACGCAAATACGATAAAAATGACGCCCCGGCCGATCGACTGCTTGACGCGCCATTGATAAATTGCGCCCTTTTCAAATTCCTT
>JALPQI010017787.1:0-19759 GCA_025490895.1 Thaumatotibia leucotreta
AAAAAGTCCTTTAAGAAAGATTTATTACTAACATTTTCGTTACAGTTTTACAATAGAAGACAATAATGAAGACAGACAACTTTTAGCTACTGCTCAGAACCTCCAAGACTTTAAACAAGTTTGTGCAAATATTAAATGTAAATATTTAAATTACCATGAAGGTATAGAACAATTTGACAACAATGAATTAATAACTAGAATCGGATTTAATTTAATTTTACCTCCTTGGATATGTCAACCGTATGTGCGGATGTCACCTGAGGAACATACACAAAAAATGGAGAACTTATGCAGAAATCAGGTAATCATCTTATGTTAGTAGCAATTTCAAAAATAAGCATCCTGTACGCTTTAGTGCTTAGTCATGTTAAAAATATACATTTAGGAATATTTAGTAGTCAAAGTGGTTAAGCTAGACAGATGTTTTTGCGTCTAACTAACAATATTATTTTATTTTCACTTTGCCTTGTGAAACATACACATTTTAATTTTCTTAGGACAGTGACAACCAATGTAAAAGAAATCTTGAGGATGCAGATGGGAATGCTATTTCGCGGAAGAAAATGAAGAAGCTCCGTCGTGTTACGAGAAGGCCGGGGAGGCCACAACCGAGGACCGGTGAGATCTGCAGCAACACCGACTGCCCCAATCCACTTGTAAGTACTTAAATATACTATAATTTCATTGAGGCAAAAAAGGATTTTTTTTCGAAAATGCTTTTTCTTTTTCGGCCGTGTGGTGACGGCAGTAAGAATACATTTGTCACCACCCCAACTCCTCCTGCGGGTGTCGTAAAAATCGACTAAGGGATTGAAGTTTCACTGACCATTATTTGATATAATAATGATGATAGGCAGCAGCATCATCACAGTGGACACATTACTGCGATCGCCAATCCGCTATGCCCAGCGTGGCGATTATGGGCAATTACCTCCTAATGCATCTATACCAACGCATAGTTAATAGGAGAGGCCTACGTCCAGCAGTGGACTATCATAGGCTGGTAATGACGATGATGATGATGATGATGCATTTTTACATAGGGGCATTATTGGCTTATGGATGTGGATTACTGGACCTATACAATAATGAGACATTAAGATTACGATACTGCCGCCTTTTTCTTCTAACAAGTTAATTTGCCAGATTATAAAACAGGATGTGTAAATGGAAGCACGTTGGACCGGCAATCCAGAGGAAGCGGGTTCGAATCCCGTGACAACCAGAGTCTTTCGCACTTGATTTTTTCTATGGTAAGCACATCTGTTACGACATTGTAGGATGTATATAGGTAAAAGATGTGATGCAAGGTAATAAAACTTGATGATTTTAAACAAGTTCCACTATAGCCATCTCTGTAAACACAAGAATAAAAACATTATTTTATACATTTTGATCAACCTCTCTTTGGCCATCCTCATGCCATTTATAGTTAGTTAGTCAGTTATATAAAGGGTTTAGCAGCCTTACCGAACAAGAGGTGCCTTTCCCCACGGATGAGGTCAATATTTTAGGTGGTGTACTAGCAGGACCTAAGAATACTCCATGCTTAATATCAGCTCTAGATCTTCTTTTGTTTCAGAGTTATTCAAGATAATGTAAAATATACAGGGTGTCGTTGAAAGTGGCATATTTCGAGAACTGTTCAAGTTAGATCAACCAAACAAAATTGTGTTTGATAACAATAAAATAAACTACAAAATGCATATTTTTAACCTGCATCTTGTCCTTATTTTTCATAATAAAAAAAGAGTGCTTGTTTTTTTTTCCATATTTTTTTTTATTTCACGCGGAGATACACCTACAAAAAAAATATGCATACATAGCCACTAATGTCCACTGTATACATAAATAAAAATATTTCCGTAAATCATCGTGCGTCATGCCAAAAAAAAAAATATTTCAGAAGTAGTCGTTACTGGCATACAAATAAAGTACCAGTGCAGTGTGAACATAAGTTAGTATGTAGGTATACAATCTCTTGACACTTACCGCACAAAATATCATTGACGTAAATTGACTTATTAGTGCATTTGCTATATAAATCAGCCTCTTGTCAATTTTGTATGCATTTTTTCTTTCCACATATATTTTTTAAAGTTTTTTCACAAGGCTTACACTTAATGTTTTACATTTTCCAACAGAAAATGCAACAAATCAAATGTCGAAAACAATACTATGTGTCAAATGTTTATCTCTCTTTTATACAGGGTGGTCCAAACATTGACGTCAAAAATTTTTTTTTAGATTCCTCACGTTATGAGCTATCAGAATATACCCCATGTATGTTCGCCGATTTTTTGTAGTATTCAAGTTATTAATTTTTGAAATTTTTTTTTGAGAAATTCTGGAATGAAGGAATTTATTAATAAAAATAAAACTATTGGGTTTTTTAACTAGTTTATTTTTGTAATAAAGCATTTACTGACAAAAAAATTAGCGTCCTCAGTTCGATACAAGTAGGATAAAAAAATACCAAAATCAAAATTTTACGCTAAAAACGCATCAAAATAGCATTAATTTACGTAAATAAAACATATCCCAAGGGATTTTAGTATTCTAAAGACCGCCCTAGACCTTGAGTCTTCGTAAAAGCAAAAAAAAAGTGATACTTAATGATGAGGATTTTTCGGAGTAGTCGGTCAAATAAACTCAAAAAAGCTTAAAATTTTAAAGTAGTAAAAACATACTTGAATAAGTACACAAATTGAGTTTTCGTGTATTTTCTGTTTTTGTTTATTGATGAGAACAACAAAACAGACGAAATTTTACTTTATTTTTAAATAAAAAATTTAGAAGCTTTTTTTTAAGTTTATTTGACCGACTACTCCGAAAAATCCTCATCATTAAGTATCACTTTTTTTTGCTTTTAGGAAGGTTTAAGGTCTAGGGCAGTCTTTAGATTACCAAAAATCCTTGGGATATGTTTTATTTTTTTATTTACCTACATTAATGCTATTTTGATGCGTTTTTAACGTAAAATTTTGAATTTGGTATTTTTTTATCCTACTTGTATCAAAGTGAGGACGCTAATTTTTTTGTCAGTAAGTGCTTTATTTGTAGTAATACTTTCACAAAAAGAAAATATTTAAAAAACCCAATAGTTTTTTTTATCAATAAATTTCTTCATTCCAGTATTTCTTTAAAAAATTTTTTCAAAAATTCATAACTCGAAAACTACAAAAAATCGGCTAACATACATGGGGTATATTCTGATAGCCCATGACGTAGAGAACCTAAAAAAATTTTTTTGACGTCAAGGTTTGGACCACCCTGTATAGCAAATGTACTAATAAGTCAATTTACGTCAATGATATTTTGTGCGGTAAGTGTCGAGAGATTGTATACCTACACACTAACTTATGTTCACACTGCACTTGGTACTTTATTTGTATGCCAGTAACGACTACTTCTGAAATATTTTTTTTTTGGCATGACGCACGATGATTTACGGAAATATTTTTATTTATGTATACAGTGGACATTAGTGGCTATGTATGCATATTTTTTTTGTAGGTGTACCTCCGCGTGAAATAAAAAAAAATATGGAAAAAAACAAGAACTCTGTTTTTTATTATGAAAAATAAGGACAAGATGCAGGTTAAAAATATGCATTGTGTAGTTTATTTTATTGTTATCAAACACAATTTTGTTTGGTTGATCTAACTTGAACAGTTCTCGAAATATGCCACTTTCAACGACACCCTGTATATTTTACATTATCTTGAATAACTCTGAAACAAAAGAAGATCTAAAGCTGATATTAAGCATGGAGTATTCCTAGGTCCTGCTAGTACACCACCTAAAATATTGACCTCATCCGTGGGGAAAGGCACCTCTTGTTCGGTAAGGCTGCTAAACCCTTTCCTGGATTCGGCTTGGTTTCCGAGATAATCAACCTTTTTTCGAAATAAGTTTTTCGACGTACCTAACTCGTCATTTAACTTCTTTTTGATTAGGTACAATGCTACCACAATGTGTTCTAATATTACCACACCTTTTGCCTAACAATCAAAAAATACGAATAGACTTGACGAAATAACCTGTACCTAAAAAAACAATTGAAATAAATAATTTAAACAAATAGTTGTTATGAGAAAAAGTACTGGAAATATCAAAAAGCCTAAAAAAAAGGAATTAACATCAGGTCTCATAATATTTTTTATTTTATTTGGATGTCTAGAATGCATAGTTAAAATCTTTCGGAATGCTCGCGAGCATCCTATAGATTCACCACGCTTAGCACATGATTGGTGCTAAAGCTTTTCCGATTTGCAATGGGTGAATCAACTTTTTTCTGTCTGTTATTGCTATGGTTACTGTCGCCTGAGTAACGCTGATTTTTTTCTACAGGCACTTGCCCCCCCCCCCCCCCCCCGACATTGTACCTAGGTGCTGTTTTTTAACGATAAAAAAACATACCTAGTTCAGTATAAAGTACTATTATATTTCATCATAAGTCAATGCCTCCCTGAACGAAATCCTCGATCCGCGCCTGATTGTCCTTATTTATTACACTATATTCATATACATATATATTTTTTAATTTTTTTTTCTTTTTGTACTTCTTGGCCTTCATTATCTACTTTTCTTTTCAGGGTGGCAAATGTGTGTACCAGCTTTGCAAGAAGTGCTGTCGAAATAAATGTTTTGAACAGAATCTAGACTGTCAAGGTCACAGGATTCATGTAAAAACTAGACGGGAATTGGCCATAAAACATGCCAAAGAAAACATCAAAGCCGCAGAAAATACAGTTGAGTGCAGTTGAGTGGAGATTATTTTTGTTGTTATAATGTAAATGGTATTTTATGTAAATGTAAGTAGAAAATATATATTTTATATTACATTTTCTTATATTCATTTCAAAACGTGAACTTCTGATCGTTAGGCAATGTTCTGTTACTTCTATTTGCCTCGAGTGAATAATATAGGTAGTATAGTTGGCGTATAATGGCGGTTTGTTTGTGTTAATTTTCCGGCGATCGTCGTCTGTTTTATTTCATTGCTTGTTTCACAATAATATCATCCTATTACAGAATTGGTATTATACGACCCGCTCGGTGATTCACGAACATGAGGATGCATGCAACACTAAAATTGTCGTTGTCACATATGCGTTGCCTTTTCTTTAGAAATCTAAGATTTGACTATCGTAGGCGTCGTGGCAGATGGTGTTGTCGGCAAAGGAGGACGGAAATAATCTACGATATTATTTCTTGTGTGATATTAGTTGACATTAATCGTACTACATGATGACAACATTGATAACAGCAACACTATAAAATATTATCTCATCCTATAGATTCCAATTTTCTGGACGGTGTAGGTCAGCCCCCTATAGGGTTAGTTGTGGAACATTGACACAAACGGACACAATGAAACTTTCCGATATCTCGGAAACCTGACCTTAACGGCTAGCCCCGTCTATCAAACAAGGACGAGCTTAGGGACCCTCCACAACTCCCCAGGGTGCGAGCGACTATCGCAGAAGGAGCACGTCGCTACATGCTTCAAAGCGAATTGAACCAGGAAAAGTAAAAAAAAATATTTATATTTCGTAATTTTTTGCAAGAATACAGAGAATAGTTTGGTAGTATTTATATTTTTGTCGTATTGTATATATATTCAAGTTTATCTTAAGCTAAATACTTTTAAAATTAGTTCAAGTTTTGGCCTCGTTTTTTTATTTAGTTTAAAATAATACCCTGGGTCGCGTTTTATAAAGTTACAATTTACAATTTCGCTGTTTGCCTCTCTAACGCACGCACGTATTGGCTAGAAAGAGAGGCAAACAGCGAAATTGTAAATTGTAACTTTATAAAACGCGACCCTGGTGTCTCACAATGAAACATTTTTATGTAATGTACAATGAAACAGGTCCATGTTTCGTTGTGTACTGTATAGTTTTATTGTACACCAAATGTGAAATTGCAAAAGGTTACTATTCTATGAGACTGTTCATTTAAACATGTTTCATGTTTAGCAGCACCTCATTATCAACCTATTAAGGCCCACTTGTATAACCTAGGGTTAAACACTGACCAATAGCTAGAGTGACAAATTTTACATGTACAATATAATGGTCACTTTAGCTCCTGCTGGTGAATACCTGGTTATGTGGCTAAACCCGGGTGGTACAAGAGAGTCTACTTAGTACATTTTTAATATTTTTTGTTGACTAGTATAATTATATTATATATTAACTATTTCGTAAAATTATATGCGTAGTAATAGTGGTCATAAAACATATTTTTTATCTTTTAAAACATTCTGTTACATATTGTATTCATATGTCATTGTTTTCATTAAAATTTTCGGTTGCTGAATGCGCCAATGACATAAAGCTTCGTTAATAAACTAATCTTCCCAAGAATCAGTACTTTTTACTAAGAACAACCACATAATATATAATAACATATTTGGCTACTGTTTATGTAACTCTGTTTCAATGTTGGTTACCCGTGATATTTTTTGTTTACAATGAAACAGCTCACGGTGTTTCACTGAACACTATTTATTAGTACACATTGAAACAATACACTTTTTTCAAAAACATTTTAAGAATATATACGCAATTTTCAGAACTAGAGCCACTTTTTTACATACCATAAAGAATGATGACTATTAATCTATTTTATGGCAAAATATACGATTTTTAACTTTCAAATTGGCTGAGATAGGACAGTTTAAAAAGTTCAATGTGTCATTGATGGCAATAGTTTAAGTAATATGTTTAACAATAAAATATACGTACACAATAAAACAACATGATATTTATGTTGTCACAAAGTGCATGATATCTATCGTGGAGATGCCCAGGACCCTCCCGCGTTCGACTGGGTTGCAGTCATACTACGAGGACACATAAAACATAACTTTTTTTGCAATATGTCGCAGTTATCGACGACATTGTTAAGTTACAATGAAACTTGGGTTGTATACAATGAAACAGTCTTTCGGATTCATGTGTCTTTCAGTGGTTTTATTAATCATTTAACAAATTGGAATCCTACTAAACTAAACCTACTCCAGCCTACCGTTATTATTAACTTTCCTTTATTTTGTATTCATTGCAAGCGTACTTATATATATGTTTCATATAACACAGTTCCAATGTTGGTTAAGTCTGTTTCATAGTTCGTTGGATTTATTACATCTGTTTCAATGTAAAAAATCAGGTGTTTCATTGAATACATGTACGAGGACACAATGAAACAAATCTCATTTTTTGTTTAAAGTTTTATAACACATATACTATTGAAAATAAGTGGAAACCAAGAATGCGATTCGATAGCCAACTAAATTGTTTATCTTCGAACACAATATCTCCCTCGTAACTTCAAAAACACCAGAGATACAATAGTTTGAAATTCAGTTGTGTCATTCATCCACAACTTACCCTACCACAAAATTTTACAAGCGTACAATTCTACAAAATTGACAACTTTTTGTATGGGAATTTATACAATTTTGTAGAATTGTACGCTTGTAAAGTTTTGTGGTATAGGCCACTGGAGATACCTACGTATCCCTACTTTCACTTTCCCCAGGCTCTTCTGAAGGTTTCATAGGCCTTGTTGCATTATCTTTATCAGCCGCGAATACTTATAAAGCGTACGGTTGTGGTATGATACTCAATACAGATTTATATTTTGTATGTTAAAGCTCGGTCCTATTCAATTGTTTCCAGTTCCAATTGTTTTCATAACAATAGAAGGTCAAATTTATAGTTGCCATAGCAATTTAGGTCATACCACTGAGCTATATGTTTACAAGACTACATTTAGGGAATTAAGTTTCAGTTATATGGGGGCGCCACTAGAGGCATTGGTTGAATTATTAGTATGTCCGAGTGCTAGTTCCATTTTTGGTCACCAGCACAATCAAATTTGGTTCTATATGAGTAAGGTCGTTTACGCTTGCGCGCGCATCGTTCTATTGAACTTTTCTATTTAGGGGCCTAAACAATAAAACTATTCCGTAGATGTCAATTGGATAGGAATATAATTAAATCTTAAGATTGAATTTTTCACAAATGGCCAAATGTTGCGCTATTGAGCAAACTCCAAGACCTCAACGTAGGATACACGGTTTACAGCTACCCTTGCATTATCAACAAGTTATTGGATGGATCGTATTTGTGATCACTGCCGTTATCAATTTTACTATTTTAGTGAATATCCAGTTTCATGAGTTAAAAATAATTTCTTTGACTATATTTATCATTTTATACGTGACGCATATCGTATCACACAGTGCCGCGTTACTATTAGACCCAAGTGAAGAAGACCTGAAGAAACTTAAAGTGAACAATGTGCCTGAATTCGATCGAAGCATCCACACTCACGTCATCGAGAATGGGAGGTGTCACCTATGCAACATTTATACGAGCAGCAAGAAAACGAAACACTGTAGCATTTGCAACAAATGTGTCGACCGCTTTGACCACCACTGTAAATGGCTGAACAACTGCGTCGGCCAAAGGAACTACGCGGCCTTCATCGCTGCCGCTACCACTGCCCTCTTCATATCCATGTTTACTTCGTGTTTATGCCTTGCAGATATTATTCTGTTTCTCTCTTACCCACAAAAGTTGAGCACATCTGCACAACAATTTATCAACTGCTCGATCTACGATGCGAGTGGTTATCATAAATATTGTAAGAACTCGATATGCTTTTTAGTGTTTCTTATTGTACTATGTGTAAGTGCCTTTGCAATAGCATGTGCCTTGTTACATCTATGTTGTTTTCATGTTTATATTTGTATATTAGGCGTATCTACGTACGAATATATCGTTAAAAGTGGAACACCCGACGCTCCACGAATAAAATGTGTACCAAGTGCGTGGTGTTGGAGAAAGAGGTGCCCAAATAAATTGTATAAAATTAAGAAGACTCATGATTCTACTAGGGATGCGCCTGAGGCTCCAGGGAAATCCATAAATATCGAAGCAGATGTCGGTAAATTGATTGGTATTCTAATTAATCATGAACTGGATAAAGCTAAGAAGATGTTCCTATATGATAAGAATAAGATTCACCCCGAGAGTGAAATTTCAGAACGTTAAACGAAGGAAGACCAAGGGTTGGCTATGGCTGACCTAGGAAAATCAAAGTGTTTATCCAAATCGATTTGCGGGGATTCATTAATTTTTTGTCATATGGATATGTTGCCGTACTTTACTTATACTGCCGTGGATTTGATGCCGAAGTATAAAGCAAATAAATTGGTAGCCGTATATTTGCGAGTTTTGGGACGCCTTCTGGATATGATAAATACGTGTTTTATATTTAGTAAATGTCAAATTTACTTTGTGCTATTGTATTTCCCTGGTAATGATGTTATTGTTGGGATTGCCAAGTGATACGTTGTTTACGCTAACACAACAACAAACCGTTATTTGAACCGCCTTACCTTTTGTCTCTCTCGCTACGGTCAAGGCCGTAAGTATGAGTGACTTGCTACAGAAATTGTTTGCAGTTTTTCTTTATCTTATACATACTTGCTCGTTTTATACTACACATTTTTATTGTAATATATGTGGTAGTTTAGTTACAATTATAAAAATAAAAATTGTGCCTTAAAAACTGTTTTCTCTTATTATAACGAAACTAGGAAAAATCATCGACCTGGTCAAGTGATCAGGTTTTCTGTAGTCAAAAAAAAATGTGGTCTACTACTTTCAACTTTATTCAGTGGCAATAAAGTGAATATACGTGGTAAATAAATCATATTTTTTGTTGACTGTACCTACATATTATTTCATCAAAATTACTTTATTGTGACACTAATACGACGATAAAGACTTTATAAATAGTACCTAAAACAGAACTTCATTGTTCCATTTAGTTTGTGGCTTTTATCTTATCAAATAAGATACCTTACCTATACATCTATTATGTATATGATATGCTACGTTTTATAATAGTTATAATTATAATAACACCGATAAGCAGCCACTGACCCCCACTACCCTACCTATTATTTACTTGCCACAGTAACAAGTTTACAGTTGGGTAGGTACCTATGCTTTGAAAAAATGTTATATAGTACATGTTACGCGACTTTCTTAGTTCTTATTGGGTCGGCAACGCGCATGTGACACCCCTGGGGGTTGCAAGCGCCCATAGGCTACGGTGACTGCTTTCCATCAGGCGGGCCGTATGCTTGTTTGCCACCGACGTGGTATAAAAAAAAAAAAAACCTACACAGCAGAGAACGAGGGACATATTTTTGAGACACTTATCATTTTGCACTTTACTTAAAAACGTACATTTACCGAGTCAAGAAATTATCTACCAATGTTGGACCTTAACCTACAGAAAATAGTGCTTTTCTAACAGAGATGTGGTATGTTTCATCGGTTTAGGGCCCGTGCGCGTTGGAGGGTCCGCCAGTCTAAGTTGTGGTGTCAAATTAAAGTTCTATTACACACACAACGAACGATTCATTTCGTATACGTAGATGCTTCTGCCATCTTATGGAATAGCTTGAATACTTTACTAGGTACTTCACACTAATGAACTGGTAACTATTTACTGTGCTACTTCCTAAAGTTCACGCACTCTTCCCTTCGAGTTTGATGTCCACGAATGACACCTTGCAGCATACCTATCTCTGGTCAAAGGACATTCTGGTGGATACCAACCGTATCCATAAAAATCTTAATAACCGTATCATAATATCCATAAACCCGAGGCGAAACAAAAATCTATTTTACTTACATACTTTGAATTGAATTTAAACTATCGTGAGACATAATAACTATAAATATTGTATTAAAAATTTTAAAATATCGGATTGTGCAAGTGTCCCTTACAGTGGCTTGTACAAAGTACAGTCAGGTTCAAAATTGCATCGACAGTTTATGAATGAATTCATTCATAAAAATCATAAAATCGTCCATGCAATTCTGAACGCCACTGTAAAAAACCGCAATAAAAATGTTAGTACGTCATTTAATAATATTTTGTCTTAAAACTTATTTTTTTGTCGGCAAGTATGATGAAAAACATTGTATGCATCACGGTCGGTAAGCGGAATACTAACTCGAGTCATTAAAAGCCCTCCGCCTACGGCGTCGGGCTTCTAACACTCTCGTTAGTAATTCCGTACTTACCTCCCTTGATGCACAATGTACTATTTTCACTAAATCTGTAAGAAATAGGTATGTAGCATGATATGTAAACATGCACAGCATTTTGTGAAAAATACAAGAGGTAGGATGTTATTTAACCAGTC
Organism: Thaumatotibia leucotreta; assembly: GCA_025490895.1. Classification (NCBI taxonomy): domain Eukaryota; kingdom Metazoa; phylum Arthropoda; class Insecta; order Lepidoptera; family Tortricidae; genus Thaumatotibia; species Thaumatotibia leucotreta. The sequence continues at coordinate 11,246 of JALPQI010017787.1, forward strand.
ATGCAGATTAAATTAACATGCGTCACACACAAGTCACACCACGTATGACGTATGTATAATACTTGGTTGGTGAAACCATATTATTCGGTTTTGGTGAATCTGCTACTACATTATTATTACTTATTAATTTTCATTTCATACAATATTTGAATGTATTATTTTATGAAATTCATTTTACGAACATCAAAGTACATATACCTACAGGGTGGAAATTCTTTTTGGGCTAGTGAGGGCAGCTACCAGACTTTTTTAATTTTCATACAAATAGTATGAAAATTAAAAAAAACTTTTAATTTTTTTATACCAATCGATTCCATCCCTATCCAGTACCAATAAGTTCCTGTTCTGTACTGTATGTTCGGTTTCCTAAATCGTTTGCCTCATGATAACTTATAAAGTGTGCATCAATCTCTTCACACCCATGTTTTTACTCTGGATGATGTAATTCATTGCAATAAATTATATTATCTTAGGAGAAAATGCTCTTATTCATATTAGGGTGCCAAGCTCGGTTGCCCAGGTACATAATATTGAACAGTGGCAAAGAAATCGAGAATTAAACAACAAACAAATTTCTCTTCCAAATTATTTATTCATGAATTCTTAATTTTACCAACAAAATAAATAAAGTTATACTCATATATTTGAAGTAACACATCAGTGTATTGTAAACCAACAATCCCTTACCCAGTTGCATAAAACGCCAGAAGGGCTTTGTTTTGTTGTTCAAGTGATCTTTATAGATATAATAGTCATAAACATTTATGTAACTGGGCATTACGATTCTCCAAACTGTTAATAATATATTTACATTATTTACAATTTATTCACGCTTGCGGCGACGGTCCTGCTCCTCCTGAAACAGTAAAAAACATTGTATTAAGTAATTTAATTTATCTTACCTCTGCTGTTTGTGTATTGATAGATGTGATACACCACATGTCATGTTGACAACCGATCTGGTTTAGCCAGTCTAAAAAACTCATGTAATTGTCCAAAATCATAGCGTCATATGAGCAAACAATGTATTAATCGTCTAGCTTCAGTTTAGACAACCAACTAGACATTGCCTGGAAAATTTGACACATTCGTCACTCTTATGACACGGTCATAGAACCCTTGACCAGTTAATTTCGATTGGAATTAAGGTTCTTTTGGTAGACACCATAGACAGTCAAAGCCGTCATTGTAATTTAAATTTTTATAGTAAAAGAAAAGTTATTTAGTTCTGTTGAACTTTTAATTGTTGTGACCTCTTTGTAAGTTAGTAACAGACCGCCAGAAACTATGGGTAAATATGGGCGGGTCTATATTGAAGATTCTGTTTCGCGTGGAAATTGTTGCTTGAAGTAGTTCAACCGGCACGGCCAATGGTAAAGTATTATATGTAAAACTTCTACTTGAAAACAAACTTTCTAACCTTCTGTGTTAAGATGATGAGCAATCTGCGGAAAATGCCAATGAAGTCAATGAACAGTTCAAGGGCGTGCTGCACGAAGTCCTTGTTGCCGAGGCGGCGCTTCTCGATGATCAGTTGCGTGTCGAAGAGCACGAAGCCGCACATCATCACCAGGCCCAGGTATAGATGGGTCTGGAAACATCATACAAACATATCAAAACTCCATGCATAAAAGCGTCTTTGGGGCGTGGCGTCAGAGGGGCGCGAGTAGAATATTTTGAATGGAAATAACAATAAAACTCGAAACATTGATGAAACCAGTTGTGGCTTGCCCTTGTGCAACAAAGAAAAATAATGTAACTGTATGATTATTTCTTCGATAAAAGCGGACTGTAATTTTTTTATAATTTAAGTTTTAAAGTTCAAAGTTTTCACGAAACGAAAAGGAATGTGGAACTTGGTGTGGAAGGCTTATCAGCTGTATGAAAACACGTACCTTTGTGATCTGCAGAAGATAGCGCAGATCTCGGCTGTAGCGGCTGGTATAGGCTCCTCACCGTTGGCTCGTTCAAACTTACCTTCGGCAAAGGTTTACCGTTAACCAGCTCCAGCGAGATGCAAAGACTCGTGCTTCCTCCAACGGATCTGCCTTCTTCGACGTTCACACACAGTTGAAAGCAAAGATTTTATACGATAATCAACTGCTCGATACGAAAGATTTGAATACTTTGAATTTACGAAAAAAGAGTACGTGCTATCGCACCGAAAGATTAATGAATGACAACTCATTGAACGTTTTTTTTTTTTTTTTTTTAAGTTCAAGGCAAGTATGTTGCCAGGCGAAATTATCTAAAATCATGGAACAATTCTAAACATTCCGCCCGCCAAAATACCATGTATTTTACGAGAGAATTATATTTTAAACGAGAGGTATTCATAGGACACACCTTAGCATAGTGTTCTAGATTTTGTGCTATCTAACTACACTTAGATTTAATTTTATTCTACGATATTCAATACGATACTATTAAACTATTTTTTTTTTTGTTATTACTATGTGGTTTGGGAGTTAGTTTTGCAAAGGTAAGGGACACAGCTTGACTACTGGTCGTTTAAGTTCGCCTGATTCGGTACGAACTGTAACGACGCGACAAATCCCATCAGTCCCTGGATGAAGTTGGATAACTCGGCCTATTTTCCATTTCATGGGGCTACATTGCTCATTGACAATTAGCACGAGCATGCCGACGACAATATTCTGCTGGTTGTTGAACCATTTGTGGCGTTGTTGCAATGTGTGCAAGTATTCTACTTGCCACTTGCGCCAGAAATCCTGGTGGATCTTTTGTAGCAGCTTCCATCGCTGAAGAGGACCCAGTTTCACATCGACCATATTTCCTTCCGGTAATATGGTGAGTGGTTCCAAAGTGAGGAAGTGACCAGGGGTCAACACAGACAAATCGTTAGGATCTGAACTGATAGGAGACAGAGGTCTCGAGTTTAGCATTGCCTCTATCTGAGTTAAGACAGTATAGAACTCTTCAAAAGTAAGTCGCTGTGAACCAATCACACGAGAGAGGTGGGTTTTCACAGACTTCACGCCAGCCTCAGCTAACCCAGAGAAATGTGGGCTACCAGGTGGGTTAAAAACAAAGTTAATTTTCTCTGCGTGCGAAGCTTTAACCATCAAATCTTGTAGCATATTGGATGCACCGATAAAGTTTCTCCCTTGATCTGAGATTAACCTGGAGCAACGACCACGTCGAGAAATAAAGCGACGGAGAGCTGCCAGATATGCTTCAGACGTGAGCTCGGAAACGAGTTCGAAATGTATTGCCTTGGTGGCAGTACACACGAAAACGCAAATATATGATTTGTATGTGCGTAGACCACGACCGCGAGCCATACTAATGTCGAAGGGACCCGCGTAGTCTACCGCCGAGGACGAAAAAGGTTTAATTTGATTTATTCGAAACGATGGTAAATTACCCATCATAGGAGGCGAAGCCACCTTGGGTCGAGAACGAAAGCATTTCATGCAGGATGAAATTACCGAATTTATTGCCCGTTTAGCTGACAAAATCCAAAATTCTTGGGCTAGTAAATTCTGCAGAGTTTGCAATCCAGGGTGCATAAACCGATGATGATAATCCTGAATTATTAACGTCGTCAGCCTATGCTCACGAGGCAATAAGAGCGGATGTTTAACATCGAATGTTAAATCCCCTTTGGAAAGGCGACCGCCCACCCTTAACAACCCAAGCTCATCCAAAAATGGCGACAATTTTCGCAGAGGTTTTGGTAAAGGGTGTGGTGACTTATCTATCGACAAGCAACGAATTTCCGAGGCGAAAACTTGTTCTTGAACGTGTTTTACAAGAAAATGCATAACCCTTAGGATTTCATCAGACGATAAATTTGGTTCGATATTTTTCGAAGTTCGGTTTTGCAAATTGTGAATGTATCGAAAACAATAGACGAGAATATGCAATATGCGCTGCAAAGACGAGAATCTATTTAAGATATTGTCTATGAAAGCTACATTGGAGGCTGTGAACAGACTATAAATTTTCTGCTCATACGAAGCGGATTGATCAGGAAGGATCTCCGATTGCGGCCATGACTCTTGAGGATTAGACAACCAGATCGGCCCCGCCCACCATAGCGGATGCTGGATTAAATCAGCTGGAAGTAAGCCGCGGGAACCGCAGTCTGCAGGATTGTCCGAACCAGCAACGTGCTTCCAACAGTCAGGGCGCACATTCTCCTGTATGTGTGTAACCCTATTGGCTACGAAGGTTTTCCACTTTGATGGACACGAACGAATCCAAGTCAGAGTGACAGTGGAATCTGACCACGCGCAGATATCATCAAACATGTGAAAATCTTTCAAAGCTTCCCGAAACGACATGATTAAGTCCGACAGTAAGACAGCAGCTAGCAACTCCAACCTTGGTACTGAGCATTTACGGAGAGGAGCCACCTTGGATTTAGCGCAGCACAGGCGCACGACAATAGAACCGTCATTCTGAACGACACGACAATAAATGACAGCACAATAACCCTTTTCCGAAGCGTCACAGAAACCGTGGAGTTGTAGTGATGTAAACGATACAATAATTCTCCGAGGAATGGACAATGAACTCAAATCCGACAGTTGTGATTTGAACTTACGCCATTCTTGAGTGATGGTGATGGGAGCTTCGGTATCCCAATCGACACCAGAGACCCACAGAAGTTGTATCAAATATTTTGCAAAGAATACAACCGGCGATAATAGACCCAGAGGATCAAAGATACGAGCGATGTCCGAGAGAATTGACCGCTTCGTACAACGACAATCATTTAACGATGTTTTAAATGTGAAATTATCTTCCTGTGGAAGCCACGACAGACCGAGAATTTTTAACGACAAATCATGAACATCTTCAAAATTATGAAGTTGCTCAGAATAAAGCTCCGAACCTGGCAAGCTTTCTAGAAATTCAGGACTATTGGAAGTCCATTTACGCAAGTGGAGCTGAGCAGACGACAAGATTTCCACCAGCTGTTTACGTAACACCAACGCATTTTCGACCGAGTCTGCACCTGACACGATGTCATCGACATACGCATCCCTTCGCAACACTGCAGCACCGTGAGGAGCACGAGACGAGAACTCCTTCGCCAACTTGGATATGCACCAGAGCGCCTGATAAGGAGCACAGGAAACACCGTAAGTCACTGTAAGCAAGCGATAATCTTTCACAGGGTCATCAGCTGATGGCCGCCAGAGGATGCGCTGATAATCACAGTCTTCGAGATCGACAAGGAACTGACGGTACATCTGCTTGATGTCTCCAGTGAACACTATTGCATGCCAACGAAATCTAACTAACAAGTCGAATATATTATTTTGCAGTTTAGGGCCTGGCAGCAATGTGTCATTCAGAGATTTCCCTGCAGAATCCTTTGCACTAGCGTCATATACAGACCGAAGAGGGGTGGTGACAGAGTGGGGGCGTAAAATTCCATGATGTGGTACATAATAAAAGCGACCTTCACACGACAAAGGAGGGTCAACTTCCTCCATGTGACCAGACTCCAAATAGTCATTCATGAAATTGACATAAGCTGTCCGAAAGTGAGGATTTAATTTAAACTTCCTCTCTAGATTTAAGAAACGCTTGAGAGCAATCTCCCGAGAATTTGAAAACCTGGGTTTGTCCTGAGGGTCGACGAAGGTTAAGGGTACTACCATCCTGCCCTCAGAATTGCGATGATATGAAGTTTCCATTTGCCTTTCGCACGACAATTCCGATTTCGATAATATTACTTGTTTCGGAGACTCAACACTTTCCAACTCCCAGAAGCGCTTGATATTATTGTCCAATGAAAGACACGACACGAGAAAGCACTCCTTACTGGGACCCTTACGACCGCGAGAACGATATGTGTTAATATCAGTTGAGCATTCGCCCATCACTATCCAGCCGAAAACAGTGCTGACAGCAATAGGTTGATCTTCATTACCCTTAACAATACCAGGTTGAAGCGCTGCAGCGAAAATCTTGACATTAACTAACATGTCGATTGGTCCAGATTTATCGAAAGTTGGATCAGCAAGGTCTAAATCCTTAAGATGCCTCCAAGATGAGACATCAAGTGGTTCTGCTGGCATATCAGCACATATTTTAGGAAGCACAAACGCTTCAAACGAAAAGCTACATGAGAAATCACCATTCGAAGGGAATATCTCACAATCAATAACTCCAACAGCATTAGTTGATGTTTGGCCGATGCCATTCACCGAGTCCAATCTATTTTTTATTGGTATTCCAAGTGCCTTTGCACATTTCAAAGTCATGAAATTGCAAGCACTGGCATTATCTATCAGTATTCGAATGGGTACTAATTTATTAAATTTATTTTTAATTAATACAATAGCTGTTGAGAACAAGGCTTGTGAATTTAAGTTTGGAACAGCCAATGTAACTTGAGTACTAGGTGAACTAGTAGGCTCCACCTCATTGCTTTTATCAAAATGTAATAAAGTATGGTGTTTGTTTTTACAAGTACCACAGGATACCAAAGATTTGCAATTTTTTACCGAATGAGACGGACGACAACAATTAATGCACAATTTTTTCTCCTTCACCTGAGTGAATCTATCATATGGAGACAATTTTAAAAACTTTGTACACTGTTCTAACTTATGACCTGGAGCCGCACATATGGCACAGGTACTCAAAGGTGGCACGACAAATGATGATGATGATTTAGGCTTAATATTCTTTGCCGGCTTTCCAAGGTCTTCAGATATTACACCCATAGAGTTTTGCAATGCTTGACCACGCTTTTCAATAAAAGAAATCAAGTCATCATACAGTGGAATCTCAGCATTTGAGTGCAGTTGCAATTCGAAAGCTTCTTTTGTGGCCACATCCAACTTTGACCACAATGAGTGGAATAACATGAAATTCTTGTCCGGCAAATCATATTTTGACAATATTTCTAAATTTTCTTTAAATGTTCGACAAACTCTATTTAATTCTGTAGGATTTTTTGACTTCACTGATTCACAGTTCAATAATTTTTCATAAAAAATGGTAGCGATAACCCTCTTTTTATCATAATAAGATTTTAAAGTGTTGTATGCTATTAAATAGTTCTCATCACACAATGGATAATTTTTTATTAAATTAAATGCATGACCACTAACACTTGTTAAGAGGTAATGAAATTTCTCGACAGCGGGGATGTCTTTGTTGTGAATCAAGGAGTCAAAAATCTGTATAAACGACACCCAATGTTCAATTTTGGAGTCAAAAGGTACGATATTTATTTTGGGTAATCGAACACCTACACTAAAATTATTACTGGCACTATTATTTAGAATAGCAGGCTTAAGTTCTTCACTTTTTTCCGTTAAACGTAATTTAATTGATTTCACTAGTTTTTCAAACTGTGACGACACTTCTAATTCATTTGTCCTCTTACCGCTGGGTAAAGAAGCGAGTAAATCAACCTGAAAAGCATGAAAATCCTTCTCGATGTTGTTCACATCTTGTATACAATAACCCTGCAAGTCGGAATTCTGCATATATTCCAATCTAGCAAATGCATAATCGCGACCAACACGATTCCTGTCACAATTTTCCGACTTATCACCGCCACCCATGTTTATTCGAAAGAAAGTATATTTATATAAGAATTATTTACTTTAACGAATAAATTCTCGAACAAGCGTGAGAGGAATAGGTTATTTTTTATTTGACAACTACTATGACAGCAAAACGTCACTGACAATTACGATGCGTTCAGAAACTATTAACTTTGACAATTATGACAGTTGTCTGTCTATCACTTATGAACGATTTACGATATGAATGAGTAAATTCCTAAACGTGTAAACGGAACGGAAAAACGCCCTAGCCAAGTGTGTTCTATGCTTACCCTCGAATGTTTTCATTAAATTTGCAACGACTAAATTTTTACGAGAAATGATATTGAATATGCGAAAATGATACGAAATAACGCGAAAATAACCACGGGCACTTTACAAATTAATTCGGTCGAAGGACCATAAAAATGTATGATTATTTCTTCGATAAAAGCGGACTGTAATTTTTTTATAATTTAAGTTTTAAAGTTCAAAGTTTTCACGAAACGAAAAGGAATGTGGAACTTGGTGTGGAAGGCTTATCAGCTGTATGAAAACACGTACCTTTGTGATCTGCAGAAGATAGCGCAGATCTCGGCTGTAGCGGCTGGTATAGGCTCCTCACCGTTGGCTCGTTCAAACTTACCTTCGGCAAAGGTTTACCGTTAACCAGCTCCAGCGAGATGCAAAGACTCGTGCTTCCTCCAACGGATCTGCCTTCTTCGACGTTCACACACAGTTGAAAGCAAAGATTTTATACGATAATCAACTGCTCGATACGAAAGATTTGAATACTTTGAATTTACGAAAAAAGAGTACGTGCTATCGCACCGAAAGATTAATGACAACTCATTGAACGTTTTTTTTTTTTTTTTTTAAGTTCAAGGCAAGTATGTTGCCAGGCGAAATTATCTAAAATCATGGAACAAATTCTAAACAGTAACATTAAAACACTGAGTCATGTGACCTCTAT
>JALPQI010017788.1:0-43777 GCA_025490895.1 Thaumatotibia leucotreta
GAGAGGCGAAAAGTTGGTAGAGTTTGCCTATGAAAATAAGCTTTCAATATTAAACACCTTCTTTAAAAAGAAACCAAAGCAAAGGTGGACATGGAAATCACCGGATGGTAAAACTAAGAGTGAACTCGATTACATTCTGTCAAGCTTTCCAAAAAGCGTCCAAAATGTTGAAGTCTTAAACATTACATTTCCATCAGACCATAGACCAATAAGAGCAAAAATAAATATTCAGCTCCCAAAAAGAAGCCGAGCACTTTATGGGAGAAACCTGTCATTATTATTGAAAACTGAAAAGCAAAAAAACGCCTACTTAGATTCTCTCCACAATAGTTTGTCCATAATATTGGAAAATCAAACGAACTACACGGTCCAAGAGTATTACAACAAATTAAAAAAATCTATAGAAAAAAGCGTTAATAAAGCTCTCTCCGATAAGTTAGACAACGAAAGGTCATTTTCAATAATAACAGATCAAACCAAAAAATTAATGGAGCGTAGAAATGAACTTCAGAGAATAAAACCAAAAAGTAGAGCCATGAAAAACGAATTAAAAGCTCTATACAAATTAATAAGAAAATACGTCAAGCTCGACTACAGAAACTACAGAGCAAGTACAATAGAGCGACATTTAAATACCACTGGCAGCTTAAAGAGAGCTTTTAAAGACTTAACGACTCATAAAGACTGGATCGAGCGACTAAACAGAAATGAAAAAAATCATTACGGCAGAAAAGATATACTTAACATTGCAACTACCTATTATAGAGACTTATATAGCTGTCGTTCAAAGGAATATTCATCATTTGAAAATATAACAGAGTCAAGAAATTTAACAATTGTAGAGCCATTTGAAGATACAGAGATATGCAGACAAATACAAAAACTTAAAAACGAGAAGAGCCCAGGACCTGATGGCATCTCAAACGAATTATTAAAAATCGGTATGCCACTTCTGGTGAGACCGATCACAATACTGTTCAACAAGATCTTGCAACACGAGAGAGTCCCTCAAACCTGGTGTGAGTCGAACATCATATTGCTCTATAAAAAAGGAAATCCGGCAGACGTGAGCAACTACAGACCGATTAGCCTGATGTCGTGCGTGTACAAACTATTCTCATCCTGTATTGAAACAAGAATAAGTCCCTTATTGGAAGTTCACCAACCGCCAGAGCAAGCAGGTTTTAGAAAAAAATATAGTACGGTCGACCACCTTCACGTCTTAGATCAAATTATAGAAAAATATCAAGAATTTGACAATAGACTCTACATAGCTTTTGTCGACTACGCCAAAGCTTTCGACTCCATTTCCCACGAAAGCATATGGGACGCTCTACATGCTCAAGGTATCCCACAAACGTACGTGAATATATTAAAGGACATATACAGCAAAACTTCTAGTAGAGTAAAGCTAGACCGTACGGGACCACTTATAAAAATATGTAGAGGCGTAAGACAAGGGGATCCGTTGTCACCAAGAATTTTTATTTCTGTATTACAGAATATTATGAAAAAATTACCATGGAGTAGGAAGGGAATCTGGATCGATGGCAAACGACTGACTCATCTTCGTTTCGCAGACGACCTCGTTCTTCTGTCAGAGTCACCATCAGAACTTCAGTTGATGTTAACAGAATTGGTTGCAGTTAGCTCAAAAATAGGCCTAGAAATAAATACATCTAAAACTAAGATAATGACGAACAGTGCTGCGACCCCCATTAACATCCAAGGGAATGTTTTGGACTACGTGAACAAATACGTTTATCTGGGTAAACTAATGACTTTTAAAAACGACAGACACCTGGAAGAAGTAAGAAGACGTACAAATATAACATGGAATAAATACTGGAGCCACAAAGAAGTGTTTAAGTCAAATTTACCTACATACATGAAAAAGAAAGTTGCCGATTCATGTATTTTACCCTGTTTAACGTATGGGTGCCAAACTTGGGTGCTCAATAATACCACTAGTAATAAAATACAAGTATGTCAGAGGGGTATAGAAAGAAGTATGCTAGGCAAAAAATTAAAAGACAAAGTTCCAAATTCCATCATACGACAAAAAACAAAAGTCATAGATGCGTTAGAACACGCGCAAAAAATAAAATGGAAATGGGCAGGCCATGTAGCTCGAATGGATGAAACAAAATGGACTAAAATTGCCACTTTCTGGAACGGGCCAGAAGGCAAACGAAAAAAAGGAAGGCCGATAGAACGATGGGCAGACGAGATCGTGAAAACCGCCGGGAAGGATTGGAGACAAAAGGCAAATGACAGGGATAAATGGAGACAACTGGAGGAGGCCTTCACCCAAAGAGGGGTCCTTAAAACTGAAAAATGTATCAAAAATATAGTATCTAACTAATAGTGTAAATTTTGAATACAAATAAAAAATTAAGTTTAGAAAATTATCAACACCCTTATATAATATACAAAATTAAGTAATAGCGAAAATATAATTTATTATAATTAGATAGATTTTTTGAATTTAAAGTTTTAAATAATAAATTAATTAATACTATAATAAAATAAATTTAATATGAAATTGTAAGAACTGATAAATGTTTGCTTTTATTTTGTTACAAATCAAAGTGAAATGCATGTAATACTCTAAATTAAAAATGAAGATAAGGTATTATTTTTTCGAAAGGTATGTGCATGAATAATTTTGTATTAGTTTTAAGGAATAATAAAAGGCTTTTTATTTTATTATATTTATTATTTATTATAGTAGCTTCAAGGACTTGCGACTAGCATTGTACAGTCGAGTGCATTAATATATAGACACATTTGTAAGGGATCAGTATCGAGAAGTGTATATATATTAATGCCCTTGACTGTACCTAGGAGAAGTTTCATAAGTTGCGAAACTTGCATAGAGAATGTTCTCGGGAATCTCAATTTAACAAATAAAGGGTCCACGGAAAAATCATGTCCGAAGCCTAAAAAAATCAGGGCAAATTCACACCTTATTCTGTTAAAAGGTGGTTTTTCCTTCTGTTATTTGAATTGACTAGACATGTTCTATCCGTGGACCCTTCAAATAATCTAAAGCCGGTGATCCATTGGCGAGCAAAACCGCCGGTACGCCAACGAACTCGAGAACCAACGGTCTAATCCGCTAATAGAGCACCTAAAAGTCCGCGGACTTAAAAACAGTCGGATTTGCTCGCCGGCTCGTTGTGCATACTTCGCCAGTGAATCACGCGAGCCGGCGCGCTGACAGTCTTTTCGTGACCTTGGTGACGAACAGACGTTCTGCGCAGCGGGATTCACATTTTTCCAAAAAAAAATGGATTTACGCTCGTTTCGCCACGAGTTTTTAATAGATTTTATACAGTGCTTTAAGAGCCATGATTCTTTATGGAAGTATACAAGCAGGGATTACAAAAATAAAGTTTTAAAAACGTCGGCGTACGGTAAACTTTTAGAAGTCTCCAAAAAACATTATGCCGATAGTACAATTGCAGATGTTAAAAGAACTATTCAGTCTTTGAGAGCATGTCACAGGAAGGTAACTCCGTCTGGGAACACGACATGTCTTCGCCAACGATGAGAAAAGACTGATTAGTACGCTAATGGATCACCAACGCGAGTCGACGAGCCAACGAGCTAACGGTTTAAACCGTTGGCTCGCCGACTCGCCAATGGATCACCCGCTTAATCAAGCCAAGACCGCACTAGATACATGCCTTATGAGGTTTATTTACTGCCTTGTTTACTTACTTACGATTTAAAATAATTATTTATAACACATTTTTATAAGTTCTCATGGAAACATTCTCAATGAGAACTTATTCTTAAATTCTCGTGAAAATTCTCGGAAATTTCCGAGTATATTCCCGCAATTTAGAGAATATTTTGCAACTTGTACATTACTACCTGCGACCATTATATAACATGGACGTCTGACGCCAGCTCAAAAATGCCCCCAAAACCAGTGTTCAATCGGGCCATTTTTTTTAAAGTTCTCCCCTCTCACCCATTTTTCTTTACCATATAAAGTATTTTTGTATATAATTTCTGCTCAGAATCGTTAGCTCTTTCGATCCTAATAGGAGAAAGAAAATCCCCATTTTATATAAATTTTATTTGTCAAACTTTCCATTCCGTTACCGTTATGACGTATGAAAAAAGGTAAAGGTATAGAAAAAACCTTGAGACAAAAAAATCTCTTAAAGAGCTCGCGATTTTGAGTGGAAATCTAAGTAAAATTTCCGAATCCGAACAAAGAATTTGGTGACCAGAACGCGGGCGTAGTTCTTGATAATGGAGACCTAGGCTCTCTAAAACATTTTGCGCGTAGTACCTACACTGCACAGTGTGGAATTTTTCCTCAATTTTGCGAAAGTGTGATTAATTGTTTAATTTATCTGCCATGTCAAATAACAGCGAACATTGAAACTCCCGTAAGTCTATGTATCATAGTTTTGGATATTTTCAAAAAAGAAATAAACATCCATAGAAGTCCATAGAAACCTGAAAACTGAATTTACTCATATTTAATGCCTATTTTTTTAAATCATTTTTATGTGTTTATATTAAGGTAATTTTAATACACCGATATCATTTATCAAACATTAAAATTGATGACTGTAGAGGACGGTGTCGCAAATTTTCTTACAATTAAAAAACATTTTTTTCCTCGATAATCCCTCGACGGTCGCATTTTATTTTAAAACTAACGAATACTACATAAAATGCTCTACTCGTGAAAAAAAAATCAAATGCAAATATTGCAGGAATAGCAAGATATGAATTTTTAAATAATTCAGTCAGGGTCGTCACTTTTCAAGTGTACAAGATTACAAGTGTACAAGATTACATGTTTGATGAGTTTCTTGGCTAACCCCCCCCCCCCCCTTGCAGTCTCACGTGTGTTTTACTCATTCAACTAAATTTTAAGAATTCTTTTAATTTCGCGAAATTCCGTCATGAATGTCAATTACAATATGTACCTATTAAACGTGAGTGTAATGTGATTCCTAGTAGGTACTATATGTGCTACTTGAAGGACAGGTAGAAAATAACTTGTAATACGTTAAAAATCTTAAGATTTATTTATTAACTATTCGTCGGTCCAGGGATTATCCTGGTTAGTTACAATCGCCACAACAGGTCACACTTTTACCAGCATGCATGTAGCGGGCGAAACTTCTTCGACATCATCTTCATCTTGCCACTCGGCGTCATAGTTTTCCCGGATCACGCAAAGGACCTCCTTTTGGGATCTAGGATTCGCGTTGGTCGAACTACTTCTACCCCTAGAGCCTCTTGTGCACGGCTCTGTGCAATTGCAGTTTTTATTGCGCAGAAATACATGCCACAGTCCGCGCACAGTCTCCCAGTACTGGCCTTTGGTCCTTGGGGCTTGGACAATACATGTCAAATGGCAGGTTTCTGAAGCCCTTAAGAGTCGGTGTAATACCAAGTGACTAGCGGAGCAGAAATAGAGCATAGCTCTACCATCATGCTCTGCAGGCTTTCGATAGTTTTTCATCCCACTCAATATTTTTTCTTAGTTTGTTCATCGTCGAAAACTACACGTGAAGTCTCCTTGTAAACCTATCGTGATCTTTCGTGATTTTTTCTTGGATCCCCTCCTCCCCTATAGGACCTCGCGTGAGAAGCACAAGCCCTTATTTATTTTATTAATATTTGAAATACTGTAGGCTATTTGAAGGGTCCACGGAAAAAACATGTCCAGTGCTTAAAAAAATCAGGGCAAATTCACACCTTATTCTGTCAAATGTAAGGTGGTTTTTCCTTCTGTAATTTGAATTGACTAGACATGTTCTTTCCGGGGACCCTTCATTTATTTATTCTCTGGTAGCTTTGAAGATGAGTCCGCTTATTGGTCGTTGGTCATAGGCATAGTACTTAGGTACCATTTAATTAGACTTTCCTGTTTCAGTCGTAATAAGTATTTGGCCATTCGATTGCGCCTATTGCAATGCACATGAGTTGAGATGTATTAGTTAAGTTTTACGTTGTTTTAAGTTTTAAGTTGTTAGACCAAATTCGGGCACCACTAATGACGGAAATACTGCTCAGACAGCATTTTCAGAAAAAAAATCGTAAGATTTATGCCGGAATACTCAGTATAGAGCAGTGGCTTATCGACGATTTTCACACCATTTTAGTAGCAGCTATGTTGCTAACGCTTTCCGTGTATTTTGTACATCTGTGGCTGAAAACTGTGTAATGGCATATGACTGGTATATTTTATGTGAGTCACAATGCACAAAATTGTAATGCACGGTTGGAAACTCATTGAGATGAATCCTTTGCAAGTAGCAATGCTGTCCGACCAAGCTGGCGAATCCCGTACTAAATGTTGAGAGTATGCTCGTGAGCACCACTCTCGAAAGGTAGACAGGAAGACTACAATTTTCGTCTTTTTCGGCGTGCTCTCGATTCTTCGGATTTGTCTCTCAAAGACCGACGTTATAAACAAAAACTACTACTTTACCGGATAAAGTTGTGACAGTTTTAAAGCCTTCTGAACGACATGCTTCAGTAATACCCGAAATTAATGAAGACGAGAACTTGGCTTGGCTCTCGCAGTTGATGAACGTCTTTATTATGAAGAAGATAGACATAAAAATCCTTGGGCGAGCGAAGCGTCTCCGTTTCAGCTTTACCAAAAATGCTTTTAACGGTAGCGGACTCTTCTGAAGGTTTGATAAATATTCTTAATACAATAAATATTGTTTTCAGCTTTTTGAGTTTTCGCAAAAAAATAGTTAGTAAAAAGAACGTAAGCGACTGAGCGATAAGACAGATTTAGCTTGCGTCCACTTATTGGAACAGACTAGCAACTACTACACTAAGCCATGGCCCGACATAATAATAGCCAGTTTTCAGATTGTGACAACCCTATTAACATAGAAATGAGCCAAAACCATAGAAACGCTATAAGTCCTAGGTCCGACATGATAAAATTGTGAAAATTTGGTACATAATAGGTACACTACTCATACGTCTTTTAGATCTAAAATAAAATGCGACCGTCAATAAATCATTAAAAAAATTGATTTTATAAAAAAAAGCAAAAAAACGTGATATCATCAAAATAATCAATTATGCAGTCCTGTATTTTTTTTATTTGGTTCAATATCGTTCATTCAAAACACAGAAAAAATATTAGCGCATTAATTTTGCATTTAGAGGAAATAAAAATACAAACATGTTTTGATGACGTCATAAATGTAATCTTAAACATTTTTTTTCTCAGAAACTAAATACGATAGACGACTGGGAGTTTTTGTATTGGTTTCCTTATAAAATGTTGCAATCGCTAAAGCCAAGAAAATGTGGTGAACAAAACTGAAGAAATATTTCACACTGTGCACTGTACTCACAGTATTGTACATCTATGCTATTCTCTTATTCACATATTCGACGCTGCGTTCGTCAACGAGCTCGACGTCGAGACAGCCTTGTCTAAAATCCTAGCAGTTTTATTTGACATTAGGAATCGAAGCTGTGAGCGAGGTTGTGGGCGAGTTCGTCGCTGTTTTTCGTTAGAGAATACGAAGTTCGTACATTAAACGTCAAACTCTCGACGCAGTGTAGTTCCAGCTCACGCCGCATTCGTTGCCGAGCACTAGTGTCGTTTAAAGTGCATTAGTGAATACCATTTTTAGGCTCGACGCTGCCGCGCAGCGCTGACAACAAAGCGGTTTCCTTAGTGAATAACACTGCAGTATATTTATTACAGAGATAACATTACATCATCAGCAGCCTATCTCAGGCTGGGCCCTATCTCTCAACAGCTTGTAACTTGTAAAACAAGCAGAATCCAGGGGCCCGTTTCTCAAAAGCTTGTAACTTGTAACACAAGCGGAAGTCTCTTTTTAACATAAATAATATATTGGGACATCTTACACAAATCGACCTAGTCCCACGGTAAGCTCAATTAAGGCTTGTAATGTGGGCACCAAGCAATGACATAGGTATATAATAGATAGATACATATAGATACTTAAATACATAGACAGCCATGATCAAGGAACAAACATTTGTGGTAAATAAACACACAAATAATGCGCCGGGACTCGAACCCGGAACCTCCAGCTTCGTAGGCAGGGTCACTACCAACTAGGCTACGGAGCCTGATAAATGTTTTCTTACAGCCGTCACATGGCGGAATTGCAAAGATATGATTTATTATTCTTTGTTTTAATTTCATGTTCAAATAAATGAAGTATGCACCTACGTTGTTGCAAATACGTCATACAGCTACCTCATACAAGTATCGTTGCTTGTTTCCACTAAATACAATTTAAAATAATATCAGTACATTATTATTTCAGTATAATCCAAATATTACTTTTGTCATGTTCGTGCTATTTACTGATAACATGCGTTGTAGCTTCGAACAGAGCCGATGTAATTTACGATAACATTTCGCATGGTTCAGTCAGTGGCGATCTGGCTCCCTACAAGTGTGACAATTGTAAGATATCACTGCTACTGACGTCACAGGCTTCCGTACCGTAGGCTACAGCTACCGCTTACTATCGAACGGTTCATGTGCTTGTTTGCCACCAACATATAATTATTACTGATAACGTTATTAAATCGTTAATAAACTACTTTTTATTTTCCGAAACCCGTGACAATTGTCACAAGGTTTAATACAATTCTCATTCAATCTTGATATGAGGTTCGGCAATTGTCATGTTATTTGTGACAATAGTAATTTTGCTTTGCAAAAAAATAGTTAATTATTGATGTTTTATTAAAGTTCCTGCACTACATTTTATGTTGGTGGCAAACAGCCTATAGACGCCCCAGATTGGAGAAACAGTAAATTTATGTGGTGAAATTGAGGCCAGGCCCCCATTTCAGCGTAATTACAAGTGTGATAATTGTAAAACATCACTGTTACTAATATCACAGCCCTTGGAGATCCATCGGAGATTTCGGAAAATGTGATGAATCTTGCTCAGCATCACTGACTCTAGCAGCCTACCAATTTTTATCAATATCGAAGACGTGATCCAAATGTACAAACTCTTTGAGAATTGCACTCCTTACAAAATTAGTAATGTTTTAATAGTATTTTATGCAACCCTTGTTTAAGAGAGGTCAAAAAAGGTAAGTGGCGTGGGTAATAATTTGAGGCCAAGCCGAAAATTGTTAATAAAGACGCCACGAGCATTTTTTAACTCAGTTAAAAAATGTTGCGTACAATAATTTTTCTACGACCACTCACTTATTTTCAAATAAACATGGAAATTTGTGGAATATTCTTAGTCAAACACATTTTTATTATTCATCAAGGTCTCTCGGATGACGTCAAAATTGAAAAAAAATCTCCTCTATGGTTTACGATTCAGATATTACATTTAAAATTAGGTTGGCAGCCATGTATTTCATTACGTCTTGTATACACGAGGTGTCTTAAAATCCTAAAACGCACTGCGTGTATGCCCGAATGCGTTTATAGGGAATAGATAGGGGCTTTAAGGTATGTTCACGACTCTGTAAATGACAAATAAAAGTACGGGAGTAGAAAAAAATGCATAATATGGCTTGCTAAAAATTTGAATACTGAATGTATCATGTATGTGTATTGTGTATATATATGTTGTATGTATTGTGTCCCTTTGCGACCGACCGCATGAATTCTTTTTAATATTTCACTCTTAGAATGAATGTATGTTTCGGTTTCGTTTCTCCGTATACAGTGTGTTACCATTTTTTTATTGAAACCGAGGAACGAAATGCAGATTTTTAGCCAAACCGTGAGCATAGTTTGAAGTTTGATTAAAAATAAAAATAAAATAAAATAAAAATAAATATCTTGGGACATCTTACACAAATCGACCTAGTCCCACGGTAAACTCAATTAAGGCTTGTGATGTGGGTACTAGGCGACAATATATATAATAGATAGATACATATAGATACTTAAATACATAGACAGCCATGACCAAGGAACAAACAAAAAAAAAAGGAAAATTTTTAATATAAATTGAATACTGCGCTAGTGACCTTACTTTCTGCTATGCTATTCTCTTATTCACACATTCGACGCTGCGTTCGTCAACGAGCTCGACGTCGAGACAGCCTTGTCTAAAATCCTAGCTGTTTGATTTGACATTAGGAATCGAGGCTGTGAGCGAGGTTGTGGGCGAGTTCGTAGCTGTTTTTCGTTAGAGAATACGAAGTTCGTACATTAAACGTCAAACTCTCGACGCAGTGTATTTCCAGCTCACGCCACATTCGTCGCCGAGCGCTAGTGTCGTTTAAAGTACATTAGTGAATACCATTTTTAGGCTCGACGCTGCCGCAGCGCTGACACAGCGCTGACAGTAAGGCGGTTTCCTTAGTGAATAACACTGGAGGTCACCAGCTGTCCATTCATATGCGGGTAGATCCCAACCTGATTTATTGTCTACCTGCATGGACCAAGCAAAGACCACTCCAAATAAAACATTGTTTACCTTTTTTTAGATTTCATAACTCTTAAACAAATTAATTGTAAACAATGCAAAAATAAGATTATTTTAATGTTTGAAGACTCAACGTGTCGCACCAACTGAAGCATGTCTCCGATATATCACATTTCTCTGTAGCCTAGTTGGTAGTAGTGACCCTGCCTACGAAGCTGGAGGTTTCGGGTTCGAATCCCGGCGAGGGCATTACTTGTGTATTTATTTATCACAAATATTTGTTCCTTGGTCATGGCTATCTATGTATTTAAGTATCTATATGTATCTATCTATTATATATATCGTCGCCTGGGACCCACATCACAAGCCCTATTTGAGCTTACCATGGGACTAGGTCGATTTGTGTAAGATGCCCCAAGATATTTATTTATTATTTATAATATATCTATATCAGCGAAAGGGACAAACAATACTTAGCAATTTAAGTTAGGAGACATTTATGAATAAGGTTACTAAGTAACGGAACCCTCATATAAAATAGTATCGAATCAACAGCACTTGACCTAATTTTTCTCCCAAATACTTTCATATATTTCTCCTGAAAGAGAGAAAAATACCCATAAGTTTGTGAAGGAGAGAGACGGAGAAAAGTGGGCACTTTTAATTAAGAAAGGAACACTTCATAACCTCTTACTGGAAAGGTCTCTATAAAATTAAGAAGATGGAAGTCATAGGCCAGTCAAAGAGGTCTGTGGTTATCCAAGTTTTGCAACCTATAAAATACCGTGTGTAAATCTAATACTAAGAGTATTCGACTCAGTTTAGTGTCTGCTTGTCAGTTTTTAACAGTTATTCTAAGGAACTGATATATCATGAATTTTTTAAATCATTGACACATTTATGCCGCGGCCACGACATCGGTCTAAGGCCACGGTCGTACTGCACACGCCGCACGCAGCCGACAACGTCCCATCGCACGCAGCCGGTGAATGGTGTGTTCGAGAATGCTCGGGAGTGGTCGTTTTCGCCAGCTGCGTGCGGCGTCCCGACGCCATACATCATTCAGACGCTGCGTCCGACGGGACGTTGTCGGTTGCGTGCGGCGTGTGCAGTACGACCGCGGCCTAAGGCGACCGGCTTAGCGGAAAACGTATGGTGCTCCCTCTCGTACCCATATCGGCATCCCGCTCCTACTCATGGATTCGCTCGCCGCTGGTCGCCTTAGGCCAATGTCGTGGCCCGGCCTTTAGGCCAATGTCGTGGCTAGGTTACAAATAGTTAACTAAAAATGAGCGTCGAAAAATCCTAAATTCGGGTTTGTACCGACACCTCATTCGCAGAGTTCTGTATCGTGGAATTTATAAAATTTAACATGTAAGTTAGCAGTGAAAGTTCAAAGACAAGTGAATTTTGAATAACATATTTACTTTTTTTGCCTCACAGGGTGTGATGAAAAACATTTTATGCGCCACGGGCGGCACAAGAATTTCTCATTTACCGCCCTTAATACACAATGTAGGTATTATTACATAAATGATCTTTTTTTTTTCTTTAATCAAATGAACAAATTGTATATTTTTTGTGAACCCCCCTATCTTCATTGATTGGAATACATAGCTCTATAAAATTAACAGGATGGAGCTAAGTACTTCACACCGGGAAAATGGATCTAGTACTTAGCAGAATTGATATAACTCCTACGATTTACTAAAACTGCCTTATCATCATCATCATCATCAGCCAATTGACGTCCACTGCTGGACATAGGCCTCCCCCATAGAGTTCCACAAAGATCGGTCGTGAGCTGTCCGCATCCGTTGGACACCCGCAACTTTTACCAGGTCGTCGCTCCATATTGTGGGGGCCTTCCCACGCTGCGCCGTCCAGTGCGTGGTCGCCACTCGAGAATACGCCGACCCCACCGGTCATCGGTCCTCCAGGCAACTGCCTTATATACTTAATAATTCATAGTTACATAGGCCGCGTGGTGACGGTGGTGAGAATACATTTACACTACAAAAATTTAGAAAATTAAGTTTAGGTAACTTTAACTTACATTTTTCACCACCCCAACTCCTCCTGCGGGTGTCGTAAGAGTCGACTAAGGGATCAATCCCTTCACACTCACACACTTCACACTCAAAAATGGTCAGTGACACTTCAAAGTGTCACTGACCATTTTTGATAACGATTGATGATGGGCAGCGTCATCATAGTGGACACCCCAAGCAGCACAGGAAGCAGTATAACTACTCACCCGTGGTATTATATTCAGCTCTTTGCTGCTATAAACTCTTACAATGGTTCACCCGTGAACTTACAGCTCCATAATGGCATTTAGTGACAGTTAAACAGCTCAGGCTGAATAAGAGCTGTATAAAGGGTACACATGTTCGCCTTTATTCAGCTGTAAGAATTTCAAAACACTACTTGCTGCTTAAGGGCAACTTAATGGAGAACTCAACGTTAAATGCTGCATAAGACACCACATGTGAATGCTTATTACGTCAGCTTTTTAAGACACAACATGTGAACCATATTAACGCTAATGGAAGTATAGTGACCCACATGTGAACGTTTATGTAGCTTATAGCTGAATAACAAAACACAAGTGAATTCTTATACAGCCTATAGCTGAAATATGGAATATAAGTGGTTAACATCGATTTAGGAGTTGCGCCACCATTTTTTTTTTGTATAACCTTAAAATAATCTATTTTATCTTAGCTTTTAACTGCATATTTAACCATGGAGTATTAATAAACCTTAAATGTTTACTCGTTTTAGAATAGTAAGTGCCGATTTTGAGGTATTCTTAATGAATAAAAAGGAAAATCACTTTTTGTATAACCCCACCCGCGTATATTTTTATTGTTTACATTGTTTAAAAACGTATTATTTTAGGAGCGCGTTAAAAAAATCTTAGTAAATATATATACATATTCACAGTAAAAGTGAAAGCGCAATGATTTTGCACTAAAAACCGAAGATTCAGGAATATACTTATCAATTATAAATTAGTTTCTGTCCACCATTAACACCAACCATCACAAAAAAACATCAAGACATCGACATTAAACATTTCTGTGTCTTGCAGACGGTCATCAATAATTAATAGCATTATGTTCTTGCTTGTTCAGCTAAAGGTGAACTTGTGGAGGTTTAAGACCGTAATAACGGTTCACATGTGAACTTTAGTCTGAATAAAGAGTCCCTTGTGGTCTGTAAACCAGCCGATATTCAGCCCTTGTAACGCTAGTGACCCTTAGTACAGCCACTTTACAGCCACTATTCAGCTATTAATCAGCTATGTGAACTTAAGGCTGAATAATTTGTGCCCAAATTAGCTGAATAAGAGCTGAAAAAGCGCTTTTTCAGCTCTTATTCAGCTTAATTACTCAGCTTTAAGCGTAGAGGAATTCTAATATACAGCTTTTATACAGCCTTTTGTGCTACTTGGGACATTACTGCATTCGCCAATCCGCTTGCCCAGCGTGGCGATTATGGGTATTTACCTCCTAATACGTCTACCCTCGTCCTACCCGTATACTAAATTAGAGCTTTTGAAATTGAAACCTAATGAGTTCGAAAATATAATCGCTTTTCTTTTGTTTTAAGCAATCGAATATGTCCTTTATAAATCACATTGGGCAGGACGAGGCTATACGCACAGTTAGTAGGAGAGGCCTACGTCCAACAGTCCACTAAGAAGTTATAATATATAAATTAATTTGGAATGAAACGGAACAAAGTACGAGTAATAGGCAATTTTTATGCAAAAACCCATTAAAATTTTATCTTGTTTGCAACACTGAGACACGTTTTTATTATCATCACCGTGTTTTGTCATCTTGTACAGGAAATTGGAAATTTTATGAAAACATCGTGAAGGCTTTTTGCACTGAAGTTCAAGGTCAAAATATCTGAAAACAATATTCTACAGTACAGTATGGTGCTTTTTTTACGCGCTAGTGCGAGAAGTGGCTCATTTTACGTCAGGTCCAAAACTTCGGAGGGCCACCTGTACTAAAAAAAGTCGTACAATACACGTACGAAAAGGAAATTCGTAATTCGTGTCGATTTTTTTGCCGCTGGCCTGCCTATCATCAATTTTCTATCAAAGAATGGTCAGTGACACTTCAATCCTTTAGTCGAAGGACAAAGAAGACATGATTTCTTACACACCACACGCCTAAATTTCCAGTACTTTTAGACAAATTTGAGATTGATTTGTTGCTGGTGGTAGGACCTCGTGCAGGGTCCGCCCGGATAGCTACCACCGTCTTACCCGTTAACCTGCCGCTAAATGGCAGTGTTTGCACTGCTGTGTTTCGGTTTGGAGTAAGATAGCCGGTGTAATTACGGGCCTATAGAGGCAATCCATCTAAGTCCTCAGGGTAGGCAGCGCATAGGCAATTTTTTGACCACTTTGTCCTCAGTTCCTGCTTTCTATCAGGTGGGCTGATAGATCAGTTGTCTACCTTCGTTGGATAAAAAAAAGAATGTTCTGCAATTTATATTTCTACGTAAACCCAATAAATACGAACAATAAATTTTAAATCCGTGTTTCGACAATAAAACGATTGCCCTAGGGGAGAGATGAAACGGAACTGCGGGTCGAAATTGACATAAATAAATCCTCTTTTGTATGTACGTTAATAAATTGGATGAATTTTGATACAATTACGTATTAGGCAAAAAAAAGTGATTTGAAAAGTAATAAATGTTTTGTGGAAAAACGCAAATTGTTGTGTTAAATATTTTTTGAGTTGTGTTTTTTTATGTGACGAAGGTAGACAACTGAGCTCTCAGCCCACCTGATGGAAAGCGGGAACTGAGACCCATGGACATAGTGACCAAAAAAATCGGGCAAGGTCGCCTATGGATGTTTTACCTCAACACACACCGGGCGTTTATAAGATCGATTGTAGCTGTGGTAGTTCCTATATTGGGGAAACCAAACGCACCATAGCAGAAAGGGTCAAGGAACATATCACGGATGTTAAAAAAGCGTCGAACGAATAAGTCTGCTGTGGCCGAGCGTTTGTTGGAGTCCGGATCTAACCACTGGATGAGCTCCATAACCCGAAAGTCCTCTCAACCGAGCGTTATACAGCATAGCCGAAAAGTACGTGGAGCTATTGAAATTAAGAAACATCGGAAATTTAATCAAAATGAGGGGCAAGGAATCTCGTCCGCGTGGAATCCCGTGATTTACAAATGTAAGCGTGGTGAAACATCCATTTTAAAGCCATTGGATGTTGTGAGTGTTGTGTGTAGGCCTAGTGACAACCTAGCCTAGAAGTGAATAATCAAGATCAAGTGCGGGTAGTTCGAAAAACCAGCGCAGCTCGAAGGTGTTGATACATTCTCTCGCCAGTCTGCCTGCGACCACGGGTGTAACGTCATGCCCGAAACGTCAGCGATTAATACCCGTGTGCTTTAAAATATGAGTGATATTCGTGAAAGTTTAAATCAATAAACTCAGGGAAAGTTAAATATCAGCTCGTAAATAATAGTACATTACTGCAGACGCCGGGAAAGATGGGCTTATCGGCTGAGTAGGTATGGACGGAACGTAGTGAGGCCGGACAGTGATACGAAGCCGGTAAGCCCATTTCACGGCGAGGCATGTATAGTGCTTTTCTCAAACATATGCAATGAAATAAAAAATACGACAGTAAAAAAAAACAAAATTTAGCTGTTCATGAAAACCGACGCCATGTTTAAAAAAACATTACTTACCGGCCTTGGCCGTTAAATTCGTATGAAAATCCTTTACTATTATCTCGAGGTCATCCGCCTGCAACGTCATACTTTAAAGCCTATTATGACGCACATAATGACAACATTTCATTGCATGTATGAGAAAAATAGGTTTACTTAAGACACCAAATGACTCAAAGGTATTAACATAAAACCACGGTTCATTTCGTTTCAGATTGACATTCCTTTGTGGCAGAAGATAAATCGTTTCTGATTGAAGTCATTTGTAAATCCGGAATGTATTTAAATGGATAAATTTATCTGGAAGGTATTGACTAATGGGTTTTGACGTTTTGGAAGTCTGCTTAGCTCAAACGGATAGAACAGCTATGCTATTCTCTTATTCACACATTCGACGCTGCGTTCGTCAACGAGCTTGACGTTGAGACAGCCTTGTCTAAAATTCTAGCTGTTTTATTTGACATTAGGCATCGAGGCTGTGACCGAGGTTGTGGGGGAGTTCGTCGCTGTTTTTAATAACGTTTCAGAAAAAAAACAATCTTTTGGTAACCTAACCAGTTTTCCTAAAAAAATGAACACACATTACGAGACTATTACCTAATCGGTACGAAATGTTGTTAAATCCTGAGTTATTGCCATTGAAATTTAAACTTTCTTCCGATGAAACAATTAAATTGAATATCTTTTTTTGCGACAAGTATTTAAATAAGATTTTTTAATTAAGAAGTAAATTTAAATGTTGTCTTTAACAATATAGATAATATAAGCAGCTACCTTTAATATTTACAGAAGTGAAAATTTACGGAACCACCTAATATTTCATTTTAATGGCAATATTTTTTGACAAGTATTGGAATCTAAATAGGTTTTCAGGGGGTTATTCCCACCTGTTACCACCAACTTGACACCAGTGGTAACAACTGGGATTTTTATTCCCACCTATTACCACTGAGAACAACTGGGAATTAAAATTCCCAACTATTACCACCAAATTAAATATTTTAGTAACTAACCAAATATTTTAGTGGTAACTAGTGGGAAAAAAATCCCAGTAGTTACCACCAAGTACTCTGGTGGTAACAGTTACTTTTCAGGTATAGTTGCAGCTTCGTCTCAGTAGATAAAAAATCCAGTGTACTTGTATTACTTTTACACGCTTCATTTCAATTCATACATCAGAAATTGAAAACAAAACATCATCTCATACAAAAATTAGCACTGCGTCACGTTTTTTAGGGACACAAAATACGACACCAAAAAGATTTTTGACCCACTTGTACTAAAAAGTATTCTGTGGTTATACTTAATAAACGTCACGTCCTTCGACTATATTAAATTACAGGTCATTGCCGTTAGGCGTCAAAGTTGTAAACTAAATATTTGAAGTCTGCAGACTAAGGGTTAAATTCATCAAGTTAACCCTTTGGCTCGTTAAAGCTAACAGCCAATCAATTGATTAGCGTTACTAATTAATGGACTTCAATTCTGTCAGCCTCCGTAGCCTAGTTGGTAGTGACCCTGCCTACGAAGCTGGAGGTTCCTGGTTCGAATCCCAAGGAGGGTATTATACAGTATGTATCACCTCGTAGAGCAAAGAAAGAAACACATTAATTTTTAGATCATACTAAACAACTTTTACTATGGGGCCAAACCCGAATTCACGAAAAAAATTTGGACATTTTCATACATTTTGATTGCGTAATCATGAACACGTTGTATGGGAGAGTAATTTTTTTTTTCGCGAATTCGAGTTTGGCCCCATAGTAAAAGTTGTTTAGTATGATCTAAATATTAATGGGTTTCTTTCTTTGCTCTACGCGGTGATACATACTGTATGTGTATTTATTTATCACAAATATTTGTTCCTTCGTCGTTGCTGTTTTTGTATTTAAGTATCTATATTATATATAGAGTATATATCTTCGCTTGGTGGGTACTATTACAAATCTTAATTGTGCTTAACGTGGGACTAGATAGATATATGTAACATCTCTAAACATCAATAATTTTACTCGTTTAGAAATTTTGGACTCGTATAGGAAAAGACTAATGATTAGGTACTGGGTATAGTCCAAGAAGAACATTATTAAAAGAGATTGAAAACAGAAGAGGAAAAATGATAGGTCATTTACTTCGTCACGATGACTTCA
This sequence comes from Thaumatotibia leucotreta, assembly GCA_025490895.1. Classification (NCBI taxonomy): domain Eukaryota; kingdom Metazoa; phylum Arthropoda; class Insecta; order Lepidoptera; family Tortricidae; genus Thaumatotibia; species Thaumatotibia leucotreta. Next base: position 18,284 of record JALPQI010017788.1, read on the forward strand.
TTAAAGTTTTAATCGAAGGAAAGATAGAAGGAAAAAGAAAAAGACCACGGAGAGCCTACATGGAGCAATTGAAGGAAACTATAGAAGTAGAAACGTATAGACAGCTGAAGGAAAAGGCAGAGAATAGAATAGAATGGAAATTACTCCACCGACAAAAGCCAATCTCTTAAATAAATGATGATGATGAGAAATTTTGGTAAATAAATAAGCCATATATCGTACATTTTACTTTTAAAGCAGTCGTGAGTATTCCGGATACCAGTAGTAAACGCGAAAGATGTCAACAAATATGGCTGACTTTCAACGGCATTTGTTATCTTTGACATATATCGTGGAACATGTTCGCAGATATATTTTTACGTTAATACTTTATAAAGTGTATTTTTTTTGTAACATACATATTACCCGCTATTATCTTATTCACACATTCGACGCTGCGTTCGTCAACGAGCTCGACGTCGAGACAGCCTTTTCTAAAATCCTAGCTGTTTTATTTGACATTAGGAATCGAGGCTGAGAGCGAGGTTGTGGGCGAGTTCGTCGCTGTTTTTCGTTAGAGAATACGAAGTTCGTATATTAAACGTCAAACTCTCGACGCAGTGTAGTTCCAGCTCACGCCGCATTCGTCACCGAGCACTAGTGTCGTTTAAAGTACATTAGAAAATAGGTACCATTTTTAGGCTCGACGCTGCCGCAGCGCTAACACAGCGCTGACAGCAAGGCGGTTTCCTTAGTGAATAACACTGCCGATATCGCCGAGAATCGTGAACCGATTTGAAATATTTTTTGTAATCGAACGTGTATAACCCCGAGATAGTCCCGTCGACACCAAGTTGGGGTTTGATGATGGGATCTTGGAGAAATCGAGGGATCTCTTCAAATGTTAAAGGAATCTGAAAGTAGGATTTGATTATAGGAAACCAATGATGGAAACCAAGCGGGGATCTTGGTTGAAGTCGGTTTTTTAAAGTTTTAATTTGGTGATTATTTCGTTTAACTCGCTCGTGGAATAAATACATCAGCTTTTCACTTCATCATTTGCGATTTACACCGTGACAGACTGCCGACATGACGCTACATGACACGACATGTCACTGTCAAGTTTATCGCAACTCGCAAGGTTGAGGCAATCTAATTCAGCAAAAAGCCATTTATTACTCCCTGAGCGGGCTCGGCTAATAACAAAGTTATGTAACTCTCTAATTTACATTTTTAAACCATCTAAAATTATGCTACTGAAACTATGCAAACATGGATTTTTCTAGTGTTAATAAGCCCTTTCCTTAATGGGCCACCTTTAAACATGAATTAAACATAATACAGCGTGTAAATCTAATACGGGCGATTAATTAAAGCAGGTATGGGATTCATTAATGTAATAATGGATTACGAGCTTTTTCTTAAGTTACACTTAATTATAACCCCACAGAATTTTTTTAAGATTTTTGGAGCAACAATGTAGGTACAAACATTTGTTAGTATTGATATCGCAGTTATGTCATATGCCATTGAAATTAGCTGTTAACGAGCGTTTAACTTGAGTGTGTTGCTCTACATTGCGCGCCGAATTATTTTGTAGGGATAATTTTTTTGCTCTAATTTTAAGTAAAAGTTATCGACATGTACTTATTATATGCAAAACGGCTCTTGAGTGGCGGCCACGTACCGGAAGGCATAACGTGGGTAGGCCCCCCACAAGGTGGACCGATGACTTGGTGAAGGTCGCAGGAGTCCGCTGGATGCGGGTGGCGCAGGAACGGTCATTGTGGCAATCTTTGGGGGAGGCCTATGTTCAGCAGCGGACGTCTTTCGGCTGATATGTTGATGATGATGATGTGCAAAACTAACCCTTGTTAAGAGCTTCGCCCATATTAGACTTACACCCTGTATTATGTTCACATAATTTAAGTAGAATAATTTGACATAAAACCAGAGTGAATCAGGAGACCGTAAATATGGCAAAAACAGACAAAAAAAAATAACCACCCAAATATTTTACAGCACTGAATAAATACATGAATCTTTAAAGGTGGCAACGCAATTGTAATAACACGGGTGCTGCGGGTGTCCATGGGCGACGGTAATCGCTTACCATCAGGCGATACGTCTGCTCACTTGCCTCCTATTCCATAAAAAATACTACGTATAATTATCATTTTTTAAACCATGTTAAATAACAAAGCTATCACCCAAAATGACAAAAGTGTAAAGAAGGTCTATATGGGTGCGTATCATAATGAATACGCACTTTTAGTATAATTACAGTTTACAAACGTTCATAACGTATACTAACGTTAGGTATAATGTATTAAACATCTATTTCCAAATAGTATAATACAAAAATAATATAACGTTAATAATATATACCGTTGTTTAGTCTAACGTACATATTAACGAATTCCGTTTCATATATCAATATAAAGGTATAAAAGTTAAAACAAATACTAACATCTGATATAACGATATAAATATAACTGCCAGAAAAGTAAGAAAGTTAGGTTAAGTTCTACAAAAAGGTTATATTACTTACCCTTTTCAATCCGTTCTAGCCTCGAAACCTAAGCAATCCAAGTAATAAATCAGGGTAAAACCGACTTGGATTGGTTAGGTTTCGTGCGTAGTTTCCCGGATAAATAAAAGACCTACTTACTTTTAATTCATTGTTTACGCATCGTCATCCTTGCGAAACCAAAAAAGGGGGGACGGGGGGGCGTAGCCCCCCACAAGGGGGGCTCGGGGGGCGGAGCCCCCCGCATTAAAAAATAAATCTGTACATCCCCTACTCTAACCTGGATAGGTTCGTTAGGTACCTTTTATCCCTTAGAGCAGAAATAGAAGCCCCGCGCAGCGGGGCTTCGTCGACCGGTTCCCAGGTCTAAATCGCTTCCTATACGGATACGGCTTAATAAACGGATAAATAGTAAATCAATTCAAATGAAATATATTGATAATTCTGTAGTTTAATTATAAAAAAATTGTAGGTGCTTATATTTTGTGTAAGATAGTTGTTTTGTATGTTAGATTATTTCAATGTTATACCCATTAAACGTTATCGTAAACGATATTATATGTTACGTTCATTATACATTTTACAATTATTCATTTAATAATTATACCTTTTATACGTTATATTTATTACACGTTAGGCATTATACATTTATACAAACTGAATTTATACATTATGATTTATATAGCATAAGTTCGTATACGTTATATTACTTACCCGGTCTATATTGCTCTGTGGTCCAAGACTTATCAGTCGTTGGCGTCCATAAGGTGTGATGTGGGTACTAGACGACGATATATGTATGTAATAGATAGATACATTATATATATATACTTACATACATACACAGCCATGCCATGACCAAGGAACAAATATTTGTGATAAATAAATACACAAATACTACCCCCGCCGGGATTCGAACCCGGAAACTCCAGCTTCGTAGGCAGTGTCACTACCAATTAGGCTACGGAGGCGACATAACAAACTGTTAACATGAAATAACATGTCACGTCATTGTCAAGTTTATCGCAAGGCTCAGGCAATCTAATATAGCAAAAAGCCGTATATTACTCCCAGAGGTAGCTTGTCCCGCCTACGTAAGCAAAGTTATGTAACTCGCTAATTTAAATTTTAAAGCTTTTTTCCGTGAAAACTACGGGTACGTACGGAACTACAATAAGAAATATTTTTGTTTATTATTATTATCCTTTATTTATCTCTCTTTTTAAGTTAGGTTTTTTATAAAAATGTCTATAAAAGTCTTTTTTTTTATATAGGTAATACATTTCTTAATGCATTGCTATTTTAATAAGATGTATTATTATACTGTTTTGAAAAAACAAGTCCACCTGAGTTTCTTACTGGTTCTTCTCAGGAACGGTGTAGGGTTAGAACGAGTAGTAGATTTTTTTCTCTCTTGATAGTGTCAGACGATTCGAAAATGTTTATTGATAAGCTTACTTGAATAAAAAATGGTATGACTTTGACTTTGACTACGGACTAAAATCTGAGGCTTTACCCCGATCCACGAACGATGTGTTGGCTCCTTGTCACACTTATGTACGAATTCACGAGTGCGAGAAAGGGGCATTTCGTTCGTGGTTTGCGGTAGCGCTTTAGAGTTGTAGACGACAACTTCATACACTTGACATACTATTATTTATAAATTCGTAAATTTGGAAGATTTTTCTCTGTCACTCCAACAAAGGCTTTATTAGAGTAACAGAGACAAATTCGCGGCAGAGCGACAAGAAACTTGGATTTCTTACTTACATGGTTTTGCAAGTCGGGCCATAATTTACGTTTAATTTAGCTTTTGCCTTGTAGACAGGTGTGGCCTTTTTATAGTACTTTGTTATTCATACGTGTTATGTTGTTAATTACAGTACGGATAAAAATGTTTTAACATATTTTTGTCAGCCTCCGCAGCCTAGTTGGTAGTGAATCCCAGCGAGGGTATTGATTGTGTATTTATTTAATCTTATCACAAATATTTATTCCTTGGTCGTGGCAGTGTATTAATCTTATAATAAAATTATATATTATGTATCTACACATACATACACAATTACACATACCAGTCAGTAAGACAAAAAATACTAGCTGTTTACCTTGTTTTCTGGTGCATAAAATATGGCCATGCCGGTACAGTAGGATAGTGCAAATGATGTACTTGGGTCAAACTCGAAATCATGTTATGAGTCTTTCCGAAGGACATTTTAAAAGTTAAGGGCTATGAGAGTTAATTTTCTTATTAAAACCCTTATTGTCATTTAAAAACACTCCTTTGCTATTGAATTGTATGATAAAAATCACGACTACACTCCTACCAGTTGCTTACTATTGGCTACAGGAAAGAGGGGCTCTACAGTTCAGCTGAACACGCACTTTTTCTTTCCTGTGGTCGATAGTTAAGAGCCTGTGGATAGGTAGTAATGATTTTTTTTATTTTTTTTTTATTATTTTATTTTATTTTATTTATTTGGGGCATCAACAGCAGTACATTTTATCATACAACGCAATGAAAAAGAAGTACGTCTTAATGAAGATAAGGCTTTCATAAGCAAATCAAGTTTATAGGCTTTAACTTTTAGATTGTCCACCGGAAAGACTCCGAACATGGGTTTGCGTTTGACCCACTTACCTAAGTACGAATTAACAACTCGAGCGAGCGCATCGCCAACAAACTGCTCCGCAGGACAGTTTTAATTTGATTATAATATGCCAAGATCACAATAATTTAACCAACATGATTATAAATTAAGGTCCGACCGAGATCTCGGTCTCGGTCTCGGTCTCGGCATTCTCGGCCGAAAATCGAGCCGAGATATCCCTCTCGGCTCTCGGCCAAAAATGGCCGGGACTCTCGGCCGTGGCCGAGATTCGTAATGAGCTGTAATTGACGAGCTAAACGCCATCTCTCGAACTTACTGCGATTTTATTGGTGTCATATTGATATGAACAGACTTCAATTTCACTCACGGAAGGAATAATTTAGAATAAACGACCCCTATCATACTATCGACAAAAATACCTAAAATTCGAATACTGGTTTACGGGGTGGGTACCCCGTAAACCAGTATTCGAATAATCGTACATAAAAAAAAAATCAAAAAAAGAAAATAGTCTAGAATCAAATTTATTCTCGGTCTCGGTCTCGGCCTAGACTAAAATAAGGGTCTCGGTCGGACCTTATTATAAATACTACACTTTAGTAACGTTAAATTCTTCTCCTTCATTTCTTATTGGCTCGAAATTGGCCCGACCCCCCACTTTCTAATCTAGATTAAAATCTATCGAACAGTTTATCTTTCAAATTGTTAGCGATCGTGATCTGTAGATTGCGGAAGTTTATGGGTTCAGAATCAGGCCACATAAAACCGGGTATATCTCATCAAATCATCGGCCTATATCAGTCCACTGTTGGACAACGGCTTTTCCTTAACCTATGCGTAGGGACCCATTAGGAGATCATCTTCATCATCATCATTTCAGCCATAGGACGTCCACTGCCTCCTCAATAGACTTCCACTTTGGCCGGATGGATGCGACCTGCATCCACCGAGTCTCCGCGACTCTAACCAGGTCGTCTGACCACATTGCGGGTGGACGTCCCACGCTGCGTTTGCCAGTACGTGGTCTCCACTCGAGTACCTTCTTGCCCCAACGGCCATCGGTATTAGGAGATAAATGCCTGTAATTGCCATGCTGGGCGATCGCAGTGTGTCCACCCCGTATATCCTATTATCCGTATATGTCCTACGAATACGACCTTCACGCCAAAAAAAAATATACTAACCTTAATGGTCGCGGCTCCACTGACGCGGAGAGGAGCGGAAATGTGCAAAATTGACCAATTCATCATCATCATCATCATCATCATCATCATATCATCCGAAAGACGTCCACTGCTGAACATAGGCCTCCCCCAAAGATTGCCACAATGACCGGTCCTGCGCCACCCGCATCCAGCGGACTCCTGCGACCTTCACCAGGTCATTGGTTCACCTTGTAGGGGGCCTACCCACGCTACGTCTTCCGATACGTGGCCGCCACTCAAGAACCATCCCGCCCCAACGGCCATCGGTTCTACGCGCATTGTGCCCAGCCCACTGCCACTTCAGTTTAGCGATTCGGAGAGCTATTTCGGTTACTTTGGTTCTGCTGCGGATGGTCTCATTTTTAATCCGATCACGCAGAGAGACTCCTAGCATAGCCCTCTCCATTGCCCTTTGGGTGCCATTGCCCTTTGGGTGACCAATTACGTTGTTCAAATTCAAAATTCGAAACACTGTGATGCGGTCTCATTGGCCGAGCTCCCACAGCTCCGCTCCGCTCCGCGTCAGTGGAGCCGCACTCTATAACTTGGATTATTTCATAATCACGCACTTTCAGAACACAATTTTGATCTTATTACCAATTAAAATTTTGCTGGTGGACCTCGTGCTGGGTCCTCCCGGATAGCCGTCTTACCCGTTAACCTGCCGCTAAATAGCAGTGTTTGCACTGCTGTGTTTTTGTTTGGGGGTAAGATAGCTGGTGTAATTACTGGCATAGAGGCAATCCATCTAAGTCCTCAGGGTAGGCAGCGCATAGGCGATTTTTTGATCACTATGTCCATGGGCCTCAGTTCCTGTTTTCCATCAGGTGGGCTGGGAGCTCAGTTGTCAACAAGTTTAACTTAAGTTCACATACCATGTTTAGTTATTGATATTCATTAGTATTAACGTAAAAATAAATCTGCAACCGTGTTACACGATATGTCCAAGGGTAGTGACCCTGCCTACGAAGCTGGAGGTTCCGGATTCGAATCCCAGCGAGGGCATTATTGTGTATTTATTTATCACAAATATGTATTCCTTTTTTCATGGCTGTGTATGTTATATTATACAGTGTGTTACACCACCCACTGAAAACCTTAAACGGGGTAATTTTGCAAGCTATACTGAAAAACTTATACAATGGCGCCAATTACGAAATTTAAAAAAAAAATGTCTTTTTCATACATTGTGACCGATCGATAACGACATTATTGTATGAAAGAGTTAAATTTTTTTTGGAGATTTCTGGGTTAGCTCCATAGTAAAAGTTGTTACTGAACGGGGTGATTTGACCTACCAAATCACCCCGTTCAAAGTTTTCAATAGGTGGTGTTGTTACACCACCTATTGAAAACTCAGCCTGTAAATATCGCCGCTAGGTACCCTCAAGACTAGCCTTAATTGAGCTTACCGTGCTGCCGTGCTAACTAAAAAGTACGCATCTCCCATAGAACTACTGTAAGAGATAAGTCTATTTACTTAGCACGGCAGCGTGGGACTAGGTCAATTTGTGTAAGATATCACAAGGTATTTGTTTGTTTATTGAAACACAGCCATATTTGCTTACATTTTTTCCTTTTCTACCGGCGCTTGGAACACATACTCGTACACACCCACAATTTCTCAGCTTAATCAGGTGAATATACCTTGCATGATATGCCCTTGGGGCTTTTAACGGCGTACGTAAAGCACGCAATATCGCCGTAACTAACCTTTAGCCGTAGCATGAGCTACCGCTACGTTATTAACGCGTTTACTTTCTATCTGCGACCATTATATAACATGGACGTCAAACGTCAGCTAAAAAATGCCACCAAAAGCAATTATGCCTTGATGGGCAGGATATAGCGCTTTTCTTAACACCGCGCATGTCGGCGCAACATCTGTGACAAATGTTTATAGAATATAGCCAATCAAAACTTTACTAATTTGAAATGGCGGCTTAGTTTTTTATAGGTTAATATTGAAATTCATTAGGGTCTCACCAAACTAGTCGACGCCGTTTCGGCTAATCGCGTACGGAAAAAGCTTTATGTCAACGCAATAAGAGCGAGGACATCGTAAATCGGCTCGGCCCACGCGAAACGACGTCTTTCGACGGGATAACGGCATTTTGCCATAAAGCTGTTCGCATTCGTACGACCCCGTTTGCAGCCTAACGCACACGTTCGCATTCCTAAATCTCCTAATACCGCCGTACGGTGCCGGAAAGAGTCGAACGGCTCCGATCACGGCCGAGTACCTACGATAAGGACCGGTCAGAGCTGGCGGAAGCCGTTCAGCGTCTTCGACGGCCGAACATAGCTGACGACGGCCGAAAAGAGCCGATGACGGCCGAAGTAGCTACTGATGCGTTTGTATTTATTAATTTGAATTATTACCCACATTAAAATCTGCAATAGATCTGATAACACGAAGTAATACTGTCGAAATCTTACACGTCTGTTCAATTTCAAACTACCTAGTTACTAACAACTAGTCTCCAAAAATGAGATTTACGATTGCCGATCACCCGTTGTCCTATCTATCTGTTCGTCGGACTCAGCGGCTGTACGCGTGCTGTCTGACGTCTCGTCTCGACGGCAAGACGGAGCACGGGAGAGCCGACCGCCGCTTTACAACTGTTGCGGTAGCAAATCGCAGCCGATCGAGCGTTTCGACGGCCGTAAGGAGGGTGAGACTGCTTAACGCAGGTGTTCAACCGCGGAGACGGTCGATTGGCTAAATGCGAATAGTGTGGTGTAAAACACTCGGCGAAAGCCGACTCCGCGTCGATTGGTTTGGTGAGACCCTTACCCTGATGCATTATTTCACTTCATTTATTTATTCAAAGCAATCATGTTTACACATGAAACTCTTAGGGTGTAACTAGCTAGATATATACAAATATACACAAAATAAAATAGAAACCTTAAAGTGCCTTAAAGTAACAAATACATAATATTAAATTATGTTTTAAATTTCATTAGTAAAATACATTACATTAGTTAAATAGTACAATGTCAGGTAACATAACATACACTTAAAGAGAAATTCAGGACCGTTTATGAAAGGCAATTTAGTATGGCATTAGGCTTCCATGTTTTATTTGTTCGTAGCTTTCTACCTATCCCGCTCGTACTTACGTATTGGCGTGAACGAGCCGGATATAAAATAGACGCGCGTTAATAACGCCGCGGCAGCTCATGATACGGCTACGGTAGCCGTACTATGAGTTGGAAAGGGCGTGTGCATAAATCACGCGAGGTCCTATAGGGGGGGGAGTTCATTTGACACGCTAAGTAGATACGTTTGCTTGATCTATGGTATATATGACATCTGTTATATTCTTACTGCCGTCACCACACGGCCAGGTAGGGTAGATCGCTACGGTATACTACAAAATGCTAAAAATACTCTCAGCGAAGCAAAGCGGTAATAACATCATTTCCTAAGTGCCATGTTAAACGAGAGTTCGAAATAAGAATGCACCTGAAATGCATGGGCGTATATGCTGCCGGACGCCTATAATTTCCGCACAGACTAACAATGGAATGTGTAGGTAGCCTTTCATATGTCAATGCTAGTGACATGTCTATTGAATAGGATACGATGTCTATAGTACACCGGGTGTCCTAAGATTATGGGACATGAAGAGTGCTGTAAACATTGTTGATAGACTGTTTTGGTACTGTCGAGCTCATAAATGTATGAGCAAATCCAAGTCTTCAAATGAGCATAGAAAGATACATATTCATCTGAGCAGATTTACCAATCAAAAATATGTGTACATATCGTCAGTTGTAATATGAATTAACGTAACCACCAAATAACGATTTTTCAGGAGAGCCCAAAAACGAATTTGACATTTATAAAGTATGTTGTATCTTTTTTGTTAATTATCCCATTGAAATGATGTTTATCTTGTTTGTTTTATTTTTGACTGTTCTATTTGACACACAGTTACTAACTGCGATCACAGTTGTAGTTCAGGAAATCGCTGGTGCTTCCGTTAATTTTTTTTTTTAATTTTGGAGAGACGTTAACAATGTAATGAAAATAATCAAAAGTGGATTTCGTAATTTAGTGTAACTCACAAATTGAAACCGAATTGCTCATGACCCATACAATACAGATGGTGCTTACAGCATTGACATTTATAAAAATGTGGTGAGTACATTAGGAAGGACATATTTTGTACTTACAAATTCGTACTTACGTTAAAATTTTGTCTATGATTTTTTAAAACCTTTACATACGTTAATAAAAAACGTAGAAATCTTAAAGGATGAACAATATTGCTTTGCTCTTCCGCGATACAGAATGTGTAGCTAATTAGTGTAACCCGCTATAATTACTTGCGTATTTTTTGCATGCAATTAATTTTCCCACCCTCCCGCCGCAAAAATAAATACGCAAATAACTATAACAAACCACCACCATCGCATAACGCATCGGCATAACCATCCAGAACGTTCAAATTTCGCGAAGCATTTGATAGAGAGTGGCCATAGTTTATCTGAGGACCACTCTTTTAATGTTCTGCACGTTTGTGATAAAGGTTTACGTTTGAACGTTCTGGAACAATTGGAAATAGTTAGGTACAACGGTAGAGGTGTAATTATTAACGAGCAGCTGAATGTTGCGTCTTCGCCGTTATTACGATTTTTTTCCGTTGCCAGGGGGGGAGAAGGGGGTAGGGGGCGGGGTCAGGGTGAGGTTATAAATATGGCCGACCAGACAGGACAGCTCATTCTGTTGCCGGACACCAGACCGACAACATCGTCAACTCCTGATGATGCCTCGTAGAGAGGCGAAACACGTGTCGAGTATAGTGTTATTGGTGGTGGTTTGTTATAGTTATTTGCGTATTTATTTTTGCGGCGGGAGGGTGGGAAAATTAATTGCATGCAAAAAATACGCAAGTAATTATAGCGGGTTACACTAATTGGCTACACATTCTGTATCGCGGAAGAGCAAAGCAATATTGTTCATCCTTGAATATGGACTTCCGCAAAGTAACGCCTGATTCAATTAATTACGTAGAAATCTTAATAGGTGGCCAAGTTTTTGTTAACGTATTCGACATTTTTTTCTGGATATCAAAATTTTATATACACCGTTCGAAAGATCAGGAAATTTGCAGTCAAACGGTATACTTAACTCAATTTCGTCATTTTGGTGGTTACATTAATTCATATTACAACCGACGATATTACCTGTCATTAATCTGAGCATATGTCACATTAAAATGTAAGCAGCTGAAAAGTCATAAATATCTGTACTAATACTAGACATGACATGTAATCATTATCATTTATAAATCTGGAAATGGCCAGTTTTTAAAGTTGATAACAACCTCTTTTAAGTCGATCATAAATCCAAAACAATAGGCTTTTAGCACATGATTGATGCGACAATATGTCGCGGCGAGATAGACTATCCGTCCCTCTTTTATTAATATAGTTAGTAAAAGACGGGAAATCAGTCTCGACGCGACATACTGTCGCACCAATCATGTGCTAAGCGTTCTGCAAATAAATGGGTAAAAAGCCGCAAGCAAATACTAATTACACTTCTATGACGTCACACGTAAAGTGAAAGAGAGAAAAGTATAGTTTGACAGTACGGTACTCTTTTCGATGACTGTCAAAATTTATAAGGAAAAAGTTTTGCGTTTCAGTTGATTACATATATTAATGTCCAGATTAATATGATAGGTAATATGTACACATATTTTTGATTGGCAAATCTGCTCAGAAGAGTATGTATCTTTCCATGCTCATTTATTTTTGAAGCCCTGGATTTGCTCATATATTTATGAACTCGACTGTACAACAAGACTTTATCTTACATATTTTTAATAGCACGTTTTAAATCCAACAGTTTTCAGGGTTCCGCAGTAAACAAGAAACCCTTATAGTTTCGCCATGTTGGTCTGTCCGTCTGTCCGCAGCATAGCTCAGTGGCCGTTAATACTAGAAATCTGCAATTTAGTACCGGTATACAGATTCATTATACCAACAAAGCAATACAATAAAAAGTTGAAAAAAATTTTTTTTTCGGTTACCTCCCCAACTGGTGAATAGGGGCTGATTTTTTTTATTTGATGTTAATCCTATATTGTATGGGGTATCATTACTTAAATAGATATCTTAAAAAAAATACGGGTCTTTAAGAAATGTTTTTTTCTAAAGACAATATTTTCGGAGATAATTGCTCGAGAAGAAAAAAAAAATATGTCCAAAAAATATGAAAAAAAATCATGAATAGTGGGCTTAAAGAGTACTTTGAAATATAACTATTTTGAACATAATCGGTCAAGCCGTTTTCGAATAGCTACGGAACCCTACACTGAGCATGGCCCGACATGCTCTTGGCCGGTTTTTAAATAAATCTTCTGCCTGTTAAAAGGGTCCTTGCCGGCCTCGACAATAATTTACTATTAGATAGAGGATAAAAAAATTGTAATGTTTTTTTTATTTTTTTATTTGGGGCATCAACAGCAGTACATTAGAAATTTACAAAAACTGAGTGTACAGTAAACAAAGTCAATAAATGATGTCCACAAAAATACAATGAACATGCAATAACAAGATATGGCGTGCGCATTTATACTAACTAATTTGTAATTAATTTACATTCTTGTTTTATTTAAGTGAGTTCCGGTTGTCAGCAGACCATAATATATGGTCACAGGGCCATACCCGCACAATTTCATTATTCACTGGTACCTTACGCAACCAATATATCCATGTCTCGGACAGCCTGAGATTTATTTCGGGACTCGTCCCTAATTCTACCGTGACGTATGGCCCGCTTACCGTGAAAAGTGATTTCTTTATATACTTTATGGATCGTAAGTAATAGCGTACCTTTTGTTAACTGATGACTTACTTTGAAATGGGGCTATTTGTTTGAGAGCCTGAAAATTTTAATATTATCTTTCGTCACGTTATTTCTCAGTCCACTGCTGGACGTAGGCCTCTCCTATTGGGCGGATTTTATAATGTAGTTTTTGAAATTTTTCCAAATTTGGACGTTATCACATTTTTTGTACTCAGAATCACGAGCTCTTTTCGATCCTGATAAAAATAAAAGTGTCTCAAAAAAATTCCATTGAGTTACTATTTTTCATACAATTTCTTCGACCGTAACTCAGTGGAAGACAAAAAAAATGTATGGGATTCTCGGGACACTTTTTTGCTAATAAGGATCGAAAGAGCTCGCGATTCTGAGTAGAAAAAAAACGAAAATATCCAAATTTGGAAAATTTGAAAAAACTACAACAAAATAAAAATCCGCCCAGATAAGACAACTAAGGATAAATGGACTGTATCACAGTCTATCTTTGCCACAATCACAGTGTCAGAGGTTCGGGAAATTGTGGGTTGCGGGCGACACGAAGTCTCACCCTTAGGCTGCGGCTCCACTGACGCGGAGAGGAGCGGAGATGTGCAAAAATGACCAATTACATTCTTCAGATTCAAAATTCGAAACACTGTGATCCGGTCTCATCACAGATGTCATATATACCATAGATCAACCACGTATCTACTTAGCGTGTCAAATGAACTCGATGAAATCCACTGAGTTGTCCGTCTTTAATCGCAGCTTTCGGGCGTCAAATTTTGTAAGTTGAAGTGAACAAAAACATTATTAATGCCTCCTTAAGTAATATTAATTGCAACAACACAAAAAAATATGAATACTCAAGGGCCTGAGACATATTTATAATCATAGGTAAGTAACAACTTCAGTACAAAATCTGACACGCTCGGCCGCCATACAAATGAATTAACTTGTTTCTTCTATCCAAATTTAATTCTGTGGGTCTCATTGGCCGAGCTCCCTCAGCTCCTCTCCGCTCCGCTTCAGTGGAGCCGCACCCTAACTACTTCTGTAGGCTTACCATGAGCTGCAGCTTCGTTATTAATAGTGATCGTTATCAACGTGCGGTATTGGTGGCAAAGTATGGTTGACAGAAAAATCAAATACCTACACAAATATTTTATCAATTATTAAAATTTCAGAAATTATAGTCATTTTAATTATAATAATTAATTCCCTACACACATTTTAATAACTTATTCAAATTACACTGATTAAACGATTAAAATGTATTCAACAGATTCGGCTGTCAAACGTTCCAGTCAAATTGAAAAATCCATTATATAAAACTGATCTTACTCCACTTGAAATAATAACTATTTACTCTCAATTGGATTTCAATTTCATTTAAATAATGACTTCAAGAAATGTCATTTAAATTACTATTATGTATCATAAATTAATGACATTAGATTTTTTCTTTTTTAAAGTAAGATAAAGTTTGTATGTACTGGTAACCTAAGGAGAGACTATTTTTTTTGAGAGTACGAGTAATGGAACAAAATAGTATTTCCACGTTTCTTACTTTTCCTGCCAACCATAGCCATTGAAAATGAAAATGAAAAATGAAAAATGATTTATTCGTTAACTTATAGTGCTAGTTTACATTACACTAGTAACCCCTTTTTAAGTAAATAATTACCTGTGCTAAGGGGCTACCACAAGCCATTGCCACAGAAAGTGCACGTTGATAACGATCACTAGTTATTAATGCGGACTTTCTGGCTCACTCACACCGCGGCACGAGCGGGATTGATAAAAACTACATACTGCTGAACTTAGGCCTCTCCTGTTAACTATGCGTATAGACGCATTAGGAGGTAAAAGGGTCAAAATTCTTTTCGTTGTCTTGTTTTATACCACTTAGCTTTTAGTTGCTGTTTCGATTCAATATATAAAAAAACCGGCCAAGTGCGAGTCGGACTCGCGCGCAAAGGGTTCCGTACCATTATCAATTTATTATTACAAAAATACAGTTAAATCAACCTACCTCAAAAACTATAGGAGATAATTTAATCAAACTAAAAATCGTTGATAGAGTTTATTGATGTGCATAACATATATTTTTTTTTGTATTTTATATCGCGTAGTTTAAAAAATAGAGGGGGGGGGGCACATTTTTCAGACTTTGAGAGCTGATATCTCGAAAAGGATTTGCTTAAACAAAAATAAGATTTATAAACCTTCATATCATTTTCAAAGACCTTTCCATTAATACCACACACGCTTATATACAACTAAAAAAAAAATTCTATCCCTCAGTTACATGTATGGAGGGCCCCCACCACAATGGTTTTTTTTACAATTTAGTATCATAATTCTGTAGCGGTTTATACAACACATATCCTTACCAAATTTCGTTACTGTAGCATTTATAGTTTCCGAGTAAATCGGCTGTGACAGACGGACAGACGGACAGACGGACATGACGAATCTATAAGGGTTCCGTTTTTGCCAATTTGGCTACGGAACCCTAAAAAATCCGGTGCACTTATGTTTCTTTTTCACGCTAGATCCATACATCAGAAATTGAAAACAAAACATCGTCTCACACAAAAATCACCACTGCGTCAGGTTTTTTAGGGACACAAAATAAGACAACGAAACGAATTTTGACCCAAATGCCCATAATCGCTGCAGGGCAAGCGGATTGGCGATCAGTAATGTGTTCACTATGACGATGCTGCCCATCATCAATCTTCTATCAAGGAATGCTCAGTGAGACTTCAATCCCTTACTCGACTCTTACGGCAAAGGTGGAAGGAGTTGGGGTGGTGACAAATGTTTTCTTACTGCTGTCACCACACGGCTTAAAATTATTAGAAAAGAAACATTGGAAACACAAGTAACTATGCGTATAGACGTATTAGGAGGCAAAAAACGCTGGGTAAGCGTGGCGATTGGCGATAGCAGTAATGTGCACTATGATGACGCAGCTGCCCATCATCAATCTTCTATCAAGGAATGGTCAGTGACACTTCAATCCCTTAGTCGAATCTTACGACACCCGCCGCGTGTAGAGTTGGGGTGGTGACAAATGTATTCTTACTGCATTCACCACACGGCTTATAAAGATTAGAAAAACGGATAGAAAGTATGTCCTCGTTAATAATGCGGCGACAGCACATGGTACGACTACAGGTCTAACGAGACGATCGGTGAGTTAGTCCAATCTGTGAGGTCGGGCAGTAAATAATAAAATTAATAAATTAAGATGACATCTACCAAAGAAAAATACCAAGTTCACCAACGTCTGTTCGGCTGAAAGCTGAGTACCTGGGTGCTTAGACAAGTGGCCGATCGCTAACGCTTAATCGTCAATCGTAAACGAAAGGCAGCTAACTGTCTTTGTCGCGCTAATGTGAAAGAGTGACAGAGAGGGAAAACTACGATACCAAATTCCTATACATTTTTGGTAGCAATAGATTACCGCGTTAAATATTTTTTTGAATCATCATCATATCAGCTGAAAAACGTCCACTGCCGAACATAGGCCTCCCCCAAAGATTGCCACAATGACCAGTCCTGTGCCACTCTCATCCAGTGGACTCCTGCGACCTTCACCAAATCATCAGTCCACCTTGTGGGGGCCTACCCACGCTGCGCCTTCCGGTACGTGGCCGCCACTCCAGAACCTTCCCGCCCGAACGGCCATCGTTTCTACGCGCAATGTGTCCCGCCCACTGCCACTTCAGTTTTTGAGTAAATCGTTTATATTTATTTTGTATGGAATAGCTGATATTATGACATTTGCAATGTTGGTCCCACAGTAATAGTTCATCAATATGACTATAGTAAGTAAAATTTGCCAGGAAATAAACACATCTGTATAAAATGCTTCCAATAATGTAATTTATAAATAATTATATTAAATATTGTAAAAATAACTAACAAATTGCTTATTTTCGAATATTTGTACGCTAGTATTGGCAAAACAAGATACGATCTAAAACTCATCATCATCATCATCATATCAGCCAAAAGACGTCCACTGCTGAACATAGGCCTCCCCCAAAGATTGCCACAATGACCGGTCCTGCGCCACCCGCATCCAGCGGACTCCTGCGACCTTCACCAGGTCATCGGTCCACCTTGTGGGGGGCCTACCCACGCTACGCCTTCCGGTACGTGGCCGCCACTCAAGAACCTTCCCGCCCCAACGGCCATCGGTTCTACGCGCAATGTGCCCCGCCCACTGCCACTTCAGTTTAGCGATTTGGAGAGCTATTTCGGTTACTTTGGTTCTGCTGCGGATGGTCTCATTTTTAATCCGATCACGCAGAGAGACTCCTAGCATAGCCCTCTCCATTGCCGTTTGGGTGACTTTGAGCCTTCTTATGAGGCCCATTGTAAGCGGCCACGTTTCAGTACCGTATGTCATCACTGGCAACACACACTGATTAAAGACTTTCGTCTTCAAACACTGCGGAATATTGGACGAAAATATGTGTCGTAGCTTCCCGAACGCTGCCCAACCGAGTCGGATTCGACGATTGACCTCTTTCTCGAAGTTGGACCTACCTAACTGAATAGTTTGCCCTAGGTATATATATTCGTCTACAACTTCGAGTGTAAAGTCTCCGATTATTACGGGAGTTGGTGCTACATGGGAATTCGACATGATTTTCGTCTTATCCATGTTCATCCTAAGACCAACTCGCTCGGAGGCTTTACTGAGGTCAACGAGCAGAGTACTTAAGTCCTCCAAGGTCTCAGCCAAGACTACTATATCGTCAGCGAATCGAAGGTGAGTGAGGTACTCGCCGTTTATGTTGACGATCTAAAACTAAATTGTAGAAACTCTCATGCTCGCTTGTTTTTATGCAAATAAATATATCATTCATCATTCATCAATTCATTAATTAATTAAAATAACTAAATAAAAAATAAAATTCTTTTATGTCAGACCGATTCGATTCATATTTCATATAAAAAACGACTCCTAAAAACTAAATAATATTTAAACAAAAACAAAGACAGAAGGTCACTAAAAAGGGGCCATAACCGTCATTTCGCCGTACCTGTCATCTAAGTCCTCAGGGTAGACAGCGCATAAGCGATTTTTTGGTCACTATGTCCATGGGCCTCAGTCCCTGCTTACATCAGGTGACCTGAGAGCTCAGTTGTCTACCTTCGTCACATAAAAAGAAACATAATCCAATATTTGGTAACATTTGTTTCCCCGACAATGTCCTGCCTGAGGAGGCTATTGCTACTGCTTCATTGAACTTTTGACAGTTACAGATTAATTATTATTAATATGAGGGTTTCGGAAAGGCTTCAGTACCGTGGACCACATTCACACCTTGCGGCAGGTTGTACAGAAAAGTGAAGAGTACAATCGCCCCCTTTGCCTTGCGTTTGTGGATTACGAAAAAGCCTTCGACTCTATCGAGACCTGGGCTGTTCTCGAGTCCCTTCAGCGATGCCAAGTCGATTGGCGATATATCGAGGTGATGAAATGTTTGTATACAGCCGCCACGATGGCCGTCCAAATCCAGGACGTCCAGACAAAACAAATCCCATTGCAGCGTGGAGTGAGACAGGGAGACGTTATTTCTCCGAAACTGTTCACTAACGCTTTAGAGGACGTTTTTAACACACTGGACTGGAACGGACGGGGCATCAATATTAATGGCGAATACATATCACACCTTCGGTTTGCGGATGACATCGTTATTTTGTCTGAATCGCTGGAGGGATTAACGGAGATGCTGCAGAGCCTAGCTGATTCTTCCAGACGTGTGGGCTTGGGGATGAATTTGGATAAGACCAAAATCATGTTCAATTCATTCGTAAGCCCGGCACCGGTTTCCATCGACAATGTTAGCATCGAAGTTGTTCACGAGTACACCTACCTGGGACAGATCGTTCAGCTAGGCAGAAACAACTTCGAAAAGGAAGCTAACAGAAGAATGCAGCTGGGCTGGGCAGCATATGGGAAGCTTCGTCACATCTTCGAGTCGTCACTGCCTCAGTGCCTTAAGTCCAGGGTCTTCGACCAGTGCGTCCTTCCGGTCCTCACTTACGGGGCCGAAACGTGGACTCTTACAAAAGGTCTCGTTCACAAACTCCAAGTTACTCAGCGAGCTATGGAGAGGGCTATGCTCGGAGTTTCTCTGATGGACAAAATCCGCAATCAGGATATCCGTCGAAGAACCAAGGTCACCGACATAGCAACGAGGGTAAGCAAACTGAAGTGGCAGTGGGCGGGACATGTTTGTCGAAGAGCCGATGGCCGATGGAGCAGACGAGTCTTGGAGTGGGCCGCCCTCCCGCCAGGTGGACCGACGATCTAAAGAAAGTGGCGGGAAGTGGTTGGATGCGGAGAGCTGAGGACCGAGTATGGTGGCGCGAATTGGGGAAGGCCTATGTCCAGCAGTGGACGACTATGGGCTGATGATGATGATGATGATGAATATGAGGGTAAGACTCACCATTTTTCCGATAGTCTTAATGACATAATATAGGGTAGGATAACGTACCAAATCACCCCGTTCAAGGTTTTCAGTGGGTGGTGTAACACACTGTATATTTTCACATTTCCAAACTGTCAAAAGTTTATCTTAGAAAACAGCAAATATAAATAGGCTTTGTTGATTGGACTAAGATGCGGTTCAATGCACAAGGAAATTGTTACTAGCCTGTTTCAATTCTGTGAATGCAACTACATGTCAAATGCAACTGCAGGTAGACTAGAATTGCGCCGAAGATAAGTCTCCAAAATTCTCTTGGGAAACTCTTAGTATTGTTCTACGCACTTTTATTGGCAGGACATAAAGAAAATTTCTATAAATAAAATGTCCTCGTGGGACTTGAACTCGGAACTTGCGGCTTCGTAGACAGAGTTACTACCGACGAGGCTACGGTAGCATTGTACCGAGGAGAAGTTTCATAAGTTGCAAAACTTGCAAAGAGAATGTTCTCGTGAATTTCAATTTAACAAATAATCTAATCAAGCCAAGACCGCACTAGATACATGCCTTATGAGTTATATTTATTACCTTGTTTACTTATTTACGATTTAAAATAATTATTTATAACACATTTTTATAAGTTCTCATGGAAACATTCCCAATGAGATCTTACTCTTAAATTGTCATGAAAATTTTCGGAATTTTCCGGTATTTTGGTATATATTCCCATAATTTTGAGAATGTTCTGGAACTTGTACATTACTAGGCTACGGATACTTTCAAAAGTTGGTTAGTGTATTTAGTAGTCAATTTTGACGACTTTAGTGTTATAGTATCCTTAGTTTAGTAGTTTTTCTTAGACATCTCAAAAACCGCTAAAGTTTCAATACGAGGTTGCTAAGAGTAGGTAGTGAATGTAACTTACAAGTTTTAATTTATATTCTTACATTTTTATGGTTGAAAGGAAAGTTCAATTACTTAATTATCTGACAGTAAAATTAAGTTTAAACTATTGTGAGAAATACACATAATAAACACAAAACTAGAATTAAATAGTTTAATTTACGTATACGTATATACGCACTTATATGTTTACCGGTGTGGCAGGCTCAGTGCTTGACAATAGGGACCTAGGCCCTCCGAAATACGCTCGTAGTGACTAAACACGTGAGTTTAACTTTTTAATTACATTTTATTGATAGGTCAGGTTTTATAATTTGGTAACGTTCCGTACCAACTTATAATGATTTAAATCTAAATGAAATGCCCACTGTGGAGAGGCAAATGAAAAGGAAGAAATAAATCTAACGGAACGCAATACTGTTTAATGGAAACCACATTCGGGTGCACACCGACCACATAGTACTTAACTAGCAGAGAAATTCTTTTTATTTTTGCCACTAAAATGAAATATGAAATTTTGGGTAAATTTTATACTATTTCTGCTCAGAATCACGAGCTGATTCCATTTCCGGCGAAAAAAGAACTGTCCCAAAAATTTCATACATATTTCCAATATCCTCTTGTGTTACCGCCATAGAAGGTGTATGGAAAATATTAACACAATAGGAAAATAATCATGGGACACTTTTTTTTTCGACGGAAATGAAATTGGCTTGTGATTCTGAGTAGAAATAGTATAAAATTTACCTAACATTTCATATTTCATTTTAGTGGCAAAAATAAAAAGAATTCCTCAGCAATGTATCGAGGTTGCGAAACTTCTATAGAGAATTGAACATATTGCGAAACTACAAATCAAATTATTTATTAACTAAATATTTTTATTTGTACTTTCAATTTTTCTCCAGTAGTCACACTACTTAATACTATATAAATTATAAATATTAGATGTCATATACCAAAGAAAAACCCCACCTCGGACATAGGTGATCTAGGTCGTTTTTCTTTGGTATATGACATCTAATATTTATAATTTCTATAGAGAATGTTCTCGGAAATTAAAATTTTACAAGCAATCTAATCATGCCAAAACCGATGTATGTAATTGCGGTTTAAGGCACATTTTATGCCTTGATGACTCAATTGTGAAATACAATGTGCTTCATATCAGTTTTTTATAAGTTCTCATGGAAAAAATCTCAATGAGAACTTACTCTTAAATTCGCATGAAAATTCTCGGAAATTCCCGAGTATGTTCCCATTATTCCCGCAATATTGAGAATGTTCTGCAAATTTTATTTTTTCTTTTTGATTTCTCGCTCAAGAAACGAACGAAAGATAAACAAGTCAGTTAAAGTAACATATACAATTTATAGTCAGTTGCTAGCTCTTCACAAATTTCACAATGCCAAGTAGAATAACTCTTAACCCATACATTTAAATAATAATAACAAAAATTTACAATTATAAAGGTAGAGGTAACACAATAGGCGGTCTTATAGCTAAAGTGCGATCTCTGCCATACAACCTTTGGGCAATAAAACGATGCCAGTAAAAAAACAGTAGGTGATGCAAGACATGAATAAAATAAATATAATCATAATAAATGAAATAAGGAATTTAAAAGAACAAGTTTACTAATTACGAAAAATAACTATCCTCGTCAGGCTCATCCTATTTTTAGGACAAGTGAAGTAATGATCCAGTGTCTCAAAAAAAGGACATTTTCCGTTTAAACCTACCTACAAATTAAGATTTCCTTATTTGTGTGTTTATTTCATAATTTAGATTAAGTTTATACAATAAAGATGGCATAACCTACAAATAAAAATTCATATTTCTTTGAAAAATATGACGTCATGGACCGTTATGAATAAATTTTGCTGTCCTAAAAATAGGACGTTGGGCCTCACGACTCTTACTAGGCTATATTAACTACTGTGCTATGTGAACTCTGAAAAAGACAACAACACTTTTTCTGAAAATTTGCTACGAAATAAGTAAAAAAATGTACTGTGATAACATAGAACGCAATCAGATAAAACTTTGAAGGTAGGTGTGCACCCTGTAAAATAAAATGATCAGTCAAACGTATAAAATAAACGAACACTTTGAAGCGAAAAATGGCCGCACTGTAACATAATTTTGATCATGAATCATAGACACTTAAAATTAGGTCATAAATATAAATAATTGTATATTATTCTTATAATTATTCATAGAAAAATATTTAAGTTACTATTTTATGTTTTTATCTTTATAGGTATAGGTTATTTCACCTGAGTTGAGTCGAATGATTAGACACACATCCAAATGAATTACTATTTGCAAAAAAAAATGTGACCGAATGAATGACTGGCGTCAAAATATTGAAGTAAATCCCTTGAACAAACTTTTTGGTCAATCTTATAGTTGCAATCGGGTTTGCTGATAGTACGAAAAAAGAACACTTATTTAAAATTCCCCATGTGTTTAACTGTTTATCTACATGATATGTTGATGTGTGCGTGACCTTACTCTCCTGAAACTATCTGTAGCTTAAGTTTTAATTTTATATTTTTAGTTATAATTTGTTATTTTAGAATAGAATAGAATATTATTTATTTGGCGATTAAATAGGTACATTTACAAAGAAACCAATAAAAAGAAATAAACACACCAAAAAGGTTGCCACTCAGCATGTGTCATGGCTAGGTTGCCACGACGCCGATTTTCAGGGCAACCAAAACCAAATAATAATAATAATAATAAACTTAAGACTATTCTTAAAACTAACAAGTGACACCGGTAACAGTACATGCATGAAAACATTATAATAATTGGCACTGGCAACCCTGTATACTACTCGTATCACGTGCCAAGATAAGATCTTACAAGAGAGAATGTGTGAAGTAAAATTCAATAAAAATAAAAAATTAAAAAAAAATCTTTTATAATTCTTTGTAGTAAATAATTATCTCATGTATTTAAAGTTACTATTTATCCGTAGGTATACCCGGTATACCATGATTATGTTTTTTTACAACTTGCTAACTTGAATTAAAACAACAACTAATTTAAATCTTTTCTTTTCCATGTATCGCCATCTTGGATCAACAGAGCGCAGCTTGAGTGAGTATTCATTAATATGTTATTCTTCATAATCAATTCATCATCTATTTAAAATCTTGGGTCTTGCGACCATATATAACATGGACGTCTAACGCCGACTCAAAAATGCCCCCAAAATCATTGTTCAATTGTGCCAAAATGGGCAGGACATAACGCTTTCCACGACACCGCGCGTATTTCGGCGCAACATCTTTGACAAATGTTTATAGAATATAGCCAATCAAAACTTTGATGAACCAATCACAACTATTTTTAGATGGCGGTTTAAGTTCTTATAGGGTGGTATTGAAATTCATTACCATGATGCATTGAAGACGGGGGAACACTCGTTAACTAAAATTCAGGGCCGTTATTGAAAGGCAATTTAGTATTGCGTGCGGCTTCCTTGTTTTATTTGTTCGTAGCTTGGGTCTTGTTGGTGGAGTCATTTCCATACTATCCTATTCCTACCTAGAAAATAATGGTATCAGCTTAATAGGTTGACAACCGGACAATCCGGACATAGACGGATCCAGGATTCAGGACGGACGGACGAATCACGGATCCAGGATTCCGTTCAGGGGGCGGCATGGACTTATAACATCATAGTATTTTATCATCATCATGTCAGCCGAAAGACGTCCACTGCTGAAAATAGGCCTCCCCAAAGATTTCCACAATAACCGGTCCTGCATCGGCGCATCCAGCGGACTCCTGCGACCTTCACCAGGTCTACCTTGTGGGAGGCCTACCCACGCTGCGCCTTCCTAATAGTATTTTAGACTGTAATCTATTTTTCTCAATCATGCAATGAAATGTTTACATAACGTACCTCAAATCAATCAAGGAAGTAGGTAGTTTCGGGTTCTACGAGCGAACAATGATTTAAAGGAATTTCAAACAAAATGTGAGGCCTTAGCCTGAAAAGCACCTTTCTCTTATGTTTAAACGTCAAAGTATGATAGACTTGAATACATGAAACTGATTAGTAACATTTTCTTATTTCATTACCAAAAGCACAATACAAGTTTCAGCCGGGAAAAGGCTTACAGGAGTTGCAGGCCTCATATATCCAGTCGTATCAATCTATTCGGTCTGCAAGACCTTACTTTCCGGATTTGCTGTAATATACTATCTTTCATCATCATCATCATCATCACCATCAGCCTATGATAGTCCACTGCTGAACGTAGGCCTCTCCTATTGATTACGCGTATAAACGCATTAGGAGGTAAATGCCCATAATCGCCACGCTGGGCAAGCGGATTGGCGATTGCAGTAATGTGTCCACTATGATGACGCTGCTGCCCATCATCAATCTTTTATCAAATAATTGTCAGTGACACTTCAATCCCTTAGTCGACTCTTACGACAGCCGCAGGAGGAGTTGGGGTGGTGACAAATGTATTCTTTCGATTGTTACAAAACAGCTATCAGAAGGGGGGAGGGGGGGGAGTGAACAACTCACTGAAACAGCTCACCCCCCGCCGACCATTGGTGTGGGCAGTAGATTCATAAGGCGGTTCACGAATGTACGAGAAATAAAATTGGTATTATATTAACACTCCACAACTCTTTTCTCGTTCGATTACTCACAAACATATTTTATACAAACAAAAAATCTTTTACCTCATTTAGGGTTCGATATCATTTTGTCGATTTTTGAGTATATACATTATATATTTCGCCAGAAATTTGCAGAGTTGAGTTCTGTGGTCTAAACCAATAGAGAAAACCCTCGTCTAAAAAGAAAAACCTGAAAAAAACATTTTTGAACCTCCTTATGGACAGGATGCTTCAATAGGCATACCCATAATTTTCAATTGTCTATTGAAATTGTCGTGACGGGAGCGGCCTTCCATTTTTTTGTTTACCCTCAGTATTTTCC